>JACEEZ010015737.1:170318-175318 GCA_016584305.1 Chionoecetes opilio
GGATGGATTGGGCGATGGATGGATTGGGCGATGGATGGATTGGGCGATGGATGGATTGGGCGATGGATGGATTGGGCGATGGATGGATTGGGCGGAAGGACTAGGCGATGGATTGATGGATTGGGCGATGGATGGGTTGGGCGATGGATGGATTGGGCGATGGATGGATTGGGCGATGGATGGATTGGGCGATGGATGGATTGGGCGATGGATGGATTGGGCGATGGATGGATTGGGCGACGGATGGATTGGGCGACGGATGGATTGGGCGACGGATGGATTGGGCGACAGATGGATTGGGCGAAATGGATCGTGATGATGGGCGATGGATGGATTGGGCGATGGATGGATTGGGCGACGGATGGATTGGGCGACGGATGGATTGCGCGATGGATGGATTGGGCGATGGATGGATTGGGCGATGGAAGGATTAGGCGATGGATGGATTGGGCGATGGATGGATTGGGTGATGGATGGAATGGGAGATGGATGGATTGGGCGATGGATGGATTAGGCGATGGATGGATTGGGCGATGGATGGATTGGGCGATGGATGGATTGGGCGATGGATGGATTGGGCGATGGATGGATTAGGCGATGGATGGATTGGGCAATGGATGTATTGGGCGATGGATGTATTAGGCGATGGAAGGATTGAGCGATGGATGGATTGGGCGCTGGATGGATTGGGCGCTGGATGGATTAGGCGATGGATGGATTGGGCGATGGATGGATTGGGTGATGGATGGATTGGGCGATGGATGGATTGGGCGATGGATGGATTGGGCGATGGATGGATTGGGGGATGGATGGATTAGGCGATGGATGGATTGGGCGATGGATGGATTGGGCGATGGATGGATTAGGCGATGGAAGGATTGGGCGATGGATGGATTGGGCGATGGATGGATTGGGCGATGGAAGGATTGGGCGATGGATGGATTGGGCGATGGATGGATTGGGCGATGGATGGATTGGGCGATGGATGGATTGGGCGATGGATGGATTAGGCGATGGATGGATTGGGCGATGGATGGATTGGGCGATGGATGGATTGGGCGATGGATGGATTAGGCGATGGATGGATTGGGCGATGGATGGATTGGGCGATGGATGGATTGGGCGATGGATGGATTGGGCGATGGATGGATTGGGCGATGGAAGGATTAGGCGATGGATGGATTGGGCGATGGATGGATTGGGCGATGGATGGATTGGGCGATGGATGGATTGGGCGATGGATGGATTGGGCGATGGAAGGATTAGGCGATGGATGGATTGGGCGATGGATGGATTGGGCGATGGGTGGATTGCGCGATGGATGGATTGGGCGATGGATGGATTGGGCGATGGATGGATTGGGCGATGGATGGATTAGGGCGATGGATGGATTGGGCGATGGATGGATTGGCGATGGATGGATTAGGCGATGGATGGTTGGCGATGATGTATTGGGCGATGGATGGATTAGGCGATGGATGGATTGGCGATGGATGGATTGGGCTATGGATGGATTAGGCGATGAATGGATTGGGCGATAGATGGATTAGGCGATGGATGGATTGGGCGATGGATGGATTGGCGATGGATGGATTGGGCGATGGATGGATTGGGCGATGATGCTTGGGCGATGGAAGGATTAGGCGATGTATGGATTGGGCGATGGATGGATTGGGCGATGGATGGATTGGGCATGGATGGATTGGGCGATGGATGGATTGGGCGATGGATGGATTGGGCGATGGGTGGATTGGGCGATGGGTGGATTGGGCGATGGATGGATTAGGCGATGGATGGATTGGGCGATGGATAGATTGGGCGATGGATGGATTGGGCGATGGATGGATTGGGCGATGGAATGATTGCGATGGATGGATTGGGCGATGGATGGATTGGCGATGGATGGATTGGGCGATGATGGATTGAGCGATGGATGGATTGGGTAATGGAAGGATTGGGGATGGATGGATTGGGCGATGGATGGTTGGCGATGGATGGATTGGGCGATGGAAGGATTAGGCGATGTATGATTGGGCGATGGAAGGATTAGGCAATGGATGGATTGGGCGATGGATGGATAGGGCGATGGATGGATTGGGCGATGGATGGATTGGGCGATGGATGGATAGGGGGATGATGGATTATGCGATGGATGGATTGGGCGATGGATGGATTGGGCGATGGATGGATTAGGCGATGGAAGGATTGGGCGATGGAAGGATTGGGCGATGGAAGGATTGGGCGATGGATGGATTGGGCGATGGATGGATTGGGCGATGGATGGATTGGGCGATGGATGGATTGGGCGATGGATGGACTGGGCGATGGATATTGGGCGATGGATGGATTGGGCGATGGTATGGATTGGGCGATTGATGGATTGGCGATGGATGGATTGGGCGATGATGGATAGGCGATAGAAGGATTGGGCATGGATGGATTGGCGATTTGGAAGATTAGCGTGGATGGATTGGCGATGGATGGATTGGCATGATGGAAGGATTAGGCGATGGATGGATTGGCGATGGATGATTGGGCGATGGAAGGATTGGGCGATGGATGGATTGGGCGATGAAGGATTAGCGATGGATGGATTGGCGATGATGGTTAGGCGATGAAGGATTAGGAGAGAGGATTGGCGATGGGTGGATTGGGCGGTGGAGGGATGGGTGATGGAGGATTGGGCGATGGATGGATTGAGCGATGATGGATTGGGCGATGGATGGATTGGGGGATGGATGGATTGGGCGATGGATGGATTGGAGCGATGGAAGAATTGGCGATGATGGGTTGGGCGATGGGATGATTGGGCGATGATGGATTGGCGATGGAAGATAGCTTGGATGGATTGGGCGATGGAAGGATGTGGCTGGATGGATTGGGCGATGATGATTGGGCGATGGATGATTGGTGATGGAGGATTGGGCGATGGATGGATTGGGCGATGGATGGATTGGGCGATGGATGGATTGGGCGATGGATGGATTGGGTGATGGATGGATTGGGCGATGGATGGATTGGGCGATGGATGGATTGGGCGATGGATGGATTGGGCGATGGATGGATTGGGCGATGGAAGGATTGGGCGATGGATGGATTGGGCGATGGAAGGATTGGGTGATGGATGGATTGGGCGATGGATGGATTGGGCGATGGATGGATTGGGCGATGGAAGAATTAGGCGATGGATGGATTGGGCGATGGATGGATTGATAGGAAACAGAAACATTGGCACCTCCACAAGACTCAGGAAATCCAAGGTGCAAGGAAAATAAGATAAAAAAACACAGGATGGAAAGAATGAAACTGCCTCAAGGGAAAAGCCGTGATATCTTTGAGGAGAATCTTCACATTTCTTTTTTACTTGTTCTGAGTAGGACAAAAAGTGTACTTAGTGAATACAAAAGCAGCTTAACCCCTTGAGGCCCAGAACGTAATATCCATTGTAATTTGGGTACCATTAGACTATTTTTAGCGACTATAAGCAATATTTTATAGATATGACCTGTTTAGTATCCTTGTCAAATAGCAAATTTGGTATAGTCAGTGACTTTTCGGGATTTTATGGCTCGACGACAGACAATTTTTGTTTAGCAAAGGAAAGATCTGGGTGTGAAGGGGTTAAGGGAACACAGACTACAATTATTCTGCCTTTCCCATCCTCTTATACCTCTCACTACCCTCTTTCCTACCCCTTCTCCCTTCTTTACCCCTTCTTCCTCCCTCCCCTCTTTCCTACCTCTTCTTCCTCCCTCTCCTCTCTCCTACCCATTCATTCTCCCTCACCTTTTTCCTACCCCTTATTCCTCCCTTCTCTTTCCTACCCTTCTCCCTCCCTCCCTTAAACCTATCACCACCTCCACTAACCTCCTCCTCCATAGTCTCCCTCCTAACGTCCTCCTTCAACTCTCCTTCTTGACCTCCTCCTCCGCCCTTGCCTCACCCTCCAGCGGCCACCCGTCACCATCAAAGAGCGAAACACGTCTTGTTTTTGTTAAAGCACGAAGATACACGTCCTACCCAGTGTTATCAATGGCTGAGTTATGGGCTGGTAGGTTAAAGTTACAGAGAGAGAGAGAGAGAGAGAGAGAGAGAGGAAAGAGAGAGAGAGAGAAAAGAGGGGAGAAAAAGAGAGAGAGAGAAGAGAGAGAGAGAGAGTTATTATTATTATTATTTAGTTTATTGACAAAAGTTTCACAAAAATTTTACCTTATTACATGTATAATTTCCTCATATTTGTTCCAAATTTATACTCCTACATATTCATATTAAACTTAAAACAACAAACGAAACACATCTACTATGGTGACACATCCCTTACGTATATAATTTCAAAACATCATTATATAACTCACAGATAGCCACTTTATCCCTTGTACCCATCAAATTATCCATACTGGAGAAGTCTACAGACAAGTTGCTTCTACATGGCTGGAGAGTGGACACTGCAACATATGGGAGAGAGAGAGAGAGAGAGAGAGAAGCCCAAAAATTTTGGGGGAGATTAAAGGGCTGTCGAAATTTTAGAAGAAGATGGGGAATGGAAAGGGAAGACCTTTTTTTGCCTTCCGATTACTAATACCCAACCTTTCCCCCTTTTTTAAAAACCCCCCCCTTTTTCCCCTTATTCCCCCCTTTTTCCTTTACCAAAACCCTCCCTTTTCCCCCCTTGAACTCCCATTTTTTTACCCCCCTTTCCCCAAAAAACCCTTCAAACACTTATTTCCCCCCTTCAAAAACCCCCCAAAATTTTCCTTGACCTCCCCCCCTTAAAAATCCCCCCAAAGGCCCCCCATAAGGGAAAACCTTTTTTTGGGTTAAAACGGTAAACGAAGTATATATATGTTCCCCTGTTATAGTTCCTTCAATAGCAATGGTTAAGGTCGTGACTCGGATCCGACGAAGACTTTTGTTAGCAAAAGGAAGATTGGGTGATGAAGAGGTTAAGAGGAGAAAACGCAGAACATATGCTCTTCCACTCTAATCTCACTACCTTACCT
>JACEEZ010015737.1:180318-185318 GCA_016584305.1 Chionoecetes opilio
ATGATCTGAAAATAAATGCACGTAAACGCAAAAATAATGAAGAATAGAAGCAAAGGAAAAGAGTAGAGAGGGGTAGAGGGCATGGCTGTATTAATGGATAGAAGATAGAAGGGATAGAAGGAAGGAGAGAGATGGGAAGGGAGGCGCGGGACTGCTCTCCTTGGATAGAAAGTCCTGCCAGAATAGTCCATCATATTTTCATGGGTCCTGCAACGGCCGGGGATTTGAGAGGCGAGATCCATCTTTGGTTTTTACGAGTGACGCCGAGGAGTGGGTGACAGGGGGCGGGAACACACACACACACACACACACACACACACACGCGCACACGCACACACACACACACACGCGTACACGCACACACACACACACGCACACGCACACGTACACGCACACACACACATGCACACACACACGTACACACACACACACACACACACACACACACTCACACACACACACACACACACACACACCACACACACCGTCGCAAATGGAACGTTAGAAACCTAAATATTCGGTCTTTTTTTCCCCTGCTTGATAATTTTCAGCCGACGAGTCCTGTTTACAAAAAAGAAAATATCCATCCACTTAATTATCTGATGCTTAAAAATAGTGCTTTTTATTGTGTTTTATAGGGAAATGCTGATGAATACAAGGCTTAGTGTTCTTAAATCCTAACGCTAAGTGTATTTATCGGGAAAAATAGAATGTCCGCCAGTTATGAACGAAATGTGACTTTCTGAAATTGTGATCTAAAATTTATGGTATTTTTTAACTAAATGAATTACTGTTATCGGTAATTGTATACAAGTTAATGACGGCAGCACATTAGCGTATATGAAGCTCTCTTATAATGCAAATGTTCTACTTAATTATTAGGTTTTCCTTTTCTGTATTAATCCTTTTCATATATTTTATCAACTACTTAATTTCTTATTTCTAATTTTTAAACAACGCAATATAAAAAAAAACCACAGTATAAAATAAAACGCAATATTAAAAAAACCGCAATTTAAAAAAACTATTAAAAAACCTCAATATTAAAAAACTCAATATTAAGAAACCCTCAATATTGAAAGAATCAATATTAAAAAAACAATATTAAAAAAGCTCAATATTAAAAAAGCTCAATTTAAAGAAAGCTCATTAATAAAAAAGCTCAATATTAAAAAACAAAAATCTTAAAATCTATATAAAAAAATGCAATATTAATACAGCTCAACATTAAAAAAGCTCAATATTAAAAATACTCATTATTAAAAAAACGCAATATTAAAAAACTTTATTAAAAAAATCGCAATATTTTAAATACTCAATATTAGAAATACTCAATATGAAAAATACTCAATATTGAAAAACTTGATATTAAAAAAACGCAATATTAAAAATACTCAATATTAAAAATACTCAATATTAAAAATACTCAATATTAAAATAGCGCAATATTAAAAAACTCAATATAAAAAGTAAAAATAAAAAAACTCAATATTAAAAAGCTAAAAAAAACGCAATATTAAAAAAAACGCAACATTAAAGAACTTCATATAAAAAATATTCAATCCTAAAAGTATTCAATATTAAAAAATAATCATTATTAAAAATACTCAATATTAAAAATACTCAATATTAAAACAACGCAATATTAAAAAAAAACGCAAAATTAAAAAAGCTCAATATATAATTAGCTCAATATTTAAAGAGCTCAATATTAAAAATACTCAATATTAAATAAAATCCATATTAATAAAGCTCAATATTAAAAAACTCAATTATTAAAAATACTCAATTTAAAAAATACTCAATATTATAAATACTCAATATTAAAAATACTCAATATTAAAAAAAACGCATTATTAAAAAAACGACATTATATCAATATATTCTCAATTTCCCATGGCATCACACCTTCATTTTCTGTATTTGTCTTTCATCTTTCCACTTTTGTATATCTTTTGTTAACACTTTTGTTTCTTATTTTCTAAATTTTATCAATATATTTTCATTTTCTAAATTTTATCACTATATTCTCATTTTGCCTATGCCATCATATCTTTTATATCATTATATCATCTTATTTTTATTTCATCATCTTATATTTATTTTATTTATTTTTCACACATTTTATATATTTGTCTTGCCTCTTTGCCCTCTCTTTGATGTTCCCTTGCCTTGCGTCCTAACACCCCATCTCTTCTACACGTCGCTGTCTTCATAGTTACAGACAGAGAAACAGACACAGACAGAGAAACAGACACAGACAGAGAAACAGACACAGACAGAGAAACAGACACAGACAGAGAAACAGACACAGACAGAGAAACAGACACAGACAGAGAAACAGACACAGACAAAAGAAACAGACGCAGACAGAGAAAAAGACACAGACAAGAGAAACAGAAAACAGACAGAGAAACAGACACAGACAGAGAAACAGACGCCCGACAGAGAAAAAAGACCACAGACAGAGAAACAGACACAGACAGAGAAACAGACACAGACAGAGAAACAGACGCAGACAGAGAAACAGACACAGACAGAGAAACAGACACAGACAGAGAAACAGACACAGACAGAGAAACAGACACAGACAGAGAAACAGACACAGACAGAGAAACAGACACAGACAGAGAAACAGACACAGACAGAGAAACAGACACAGACAGAGAAACAGACACAGACAGAGAAACAGACGCAGACAGAGAAACAGACACAGACAGAGAATCAGACACAGACAGAGAAACAGACACAGATAGAGAAACAGACACAGACAGAGAAACAGACACAGACAGAGAAACAGACGCAGACAGAGAAACAGACACAGACAGAGAAACAGACAGACAGAGAAACAGACACAGACAGAGAAACTGACACAGACAGAGAAACAGACGCAAACAGAGAAACAGACGCAGACAGAGAAACAGACACAGACAGATAAACAGACGCAGACAGAGAAACAGACACAGACAGAGAAACAGACACAGACAGAGAAACAGACAGAGAAACAGACACAGACAGAGAAACAGACACAGACAGAGAAACAGACACAGACAGAGAAACAGACACAGACAGAGAAACAGACACAGACAGGAAACAGACACAGACAGAGAAACAGACACAGACAGAGAAACAGACACAGACAGAGAAACAGACACAGACAGAGAAACAGACACAGACAGAGAAACAGACACAGACAGAGAAACAGACACAGACAGAGAAACAGACACAGACAGAGAAACAACAGAGACAGAGGAAACAACACAGACAAGAGAAACAGACACAGACAGAGAAACAGAAACAGACAGAGAAACAGACGCAGACAGAGAAACAGACGCAGACAGAGAAACAGACACAGACAGAGAAACAGACACAGATAGAGAAACAGACACAGACAGAGAAACAGACACAGACAGAGAAACAGACGCAGACAGAGAAACAGACACAGACAGAAAAGAAACAAGAAAACAGACAGAGAACAGACAGACAGAGAAACTGACACAGACAGGAAACTGACACAGACAGAGAAACCGACGCAGACAGAGAAACAGACACAGACAGAGAAACAGACGCAGACAGAGAAACAGACACAGACAGAGAAACAGACACAGACAGAGAAACAGACAGACAGAGAAACAGACACAGACAGAGAAACAGACACAGACAGAGAAACAGACACAGACAGAGAAACAGACACAGACAGAGAAACAGACACAGACAGAGAAACAGACACAGACAGAGAAACAGACACAGACAGAGAAACAGACGCAGACAGAGAAACAGACACAGACAGAGAAACAGACACAGACAGAGAAACAGACACAGACAGAGAAACAGACGCAGACAGAGAAACAGACACAGACAGAGAAACAGACACAGAAACAGAGAAAAAAGACACATACAGAGATACAGACACAGACAGAGAAACAACACAGACAGAGAAACAGACACAGACAGAGAAACAGACACCAGACCCGAGAAACAGACGCAGACAGAGAAAAAACACAGACAGATAAACAGACACCCGACAGAGAAAAAAGACACAGACAGAGAAAAAGAGGCAGACAGAGAAACAGAACTCAGACAGAGAAACAGACACAGACAGAGAAACAGACGCAGACAGAGAAACAGACACAGACAGAGAAACAGACCACAGACAGAAAACAGAGGCAGACAGGAAACAGACACCAAAACAGGAGAACAGACACCCGACAGAGAAACAGACACAGACAGACAGACAGACAGACAGAAAGACAGATATAAAGGCAATCAAACGAAGGATTGAAGCCAAAAGAGACTTTTTGGGGAATGCTCACGAAAGACAAATAAAAGTTTTGAAAATGTGAAAACTACGAGTGTTTGCCAAATGTGTTACGACTTGAAGCCAGGGCGAGAGTTGCCTTGTTATCCAGGCACTGATCACCTGTGTGTGTGTGTGTGTGTGTGTGTGTGTGTGTGTGTGTCTGTGTCTGTGTCTGTGTCTGTGTGTGTGTGTGTGTGTCTGTGTGTGTTTGTGTTTGTTTGTTTGTTTTGTGATGCATTTTTAACTTCATTATTGATTGATACTTTTTTTAAGGTTATGAAGAAAGGAATTTAGGTGAAAAAGATGTAACTATCGCGTATGCTTTTAGTTCTCTCTCTCTCTCTCTCTCTCTCTCTCTCTCTCTCTCTCTCTCTCTCTCTCTCTCTCTCTCTCTCTCTCTCTCTCTCTCTCTCTCTCTCTCTCTCTCTCTCTCTTTCCTTTTATTCTATATTTTTTTCTATATTTAACCTTTTAATCATTCTTTATTTTCAATCCTTTAGTTTTTTTGTAATCTATCAGACGTTTTCAGAAGTTTCCCTTGATTCCATTGATTTGGGTGTATATATTTTGTCATTTTTTCTTTTGTTAAATTAGATTTCATGATCTTTTGTGTATGTGTTTTGAGAAGTTCAGTTTCGTTTGGGTATTCGGTACATTGCTTTGACTCTGTGATTTACTCTCTGGTTCACTGTCCCCAAAT
>JACEEZ010015737.1:192818-196531 GCA_016584305.1 Chionoecetes opilio
TAACGGCGCCCCTCGACACACATACACCATCACATCAAACGGCGCCCCCTCGCACACCTACACATACCTACACCCAGCACATCAAACGGCTCCCCCCGACACCATACACATACATACCCCAGCACATCAAACGGCGCCAACCCCTAGACACAAAGGCCATACATACACCCACACATCAAACGCGCCCAGACACACATCAGACGCACATAACACATCCCTCCCCTTCATGCCTCCCAAACACACGCTAATCCCGCTTAATAAACTGATGCGCCTCTGAACAACAACCGATGTAGTTATAACAATTATATCCCTCTTGCAAACTATCGCCCCCTTTCCCCCTATGTATAATAATATAATAATATGCTTGTTTTACTTGTATTATTTTGTATCTCAGTTTTATTTCAAGGTTATGTTTTTGTTGGACCAATCTTACAATTTGATTTGGATTATCCAGTACAGAATGTTTGTTGTCAATAAATTTATCTATCCATCTATTCAGGTATAGAGTTTCCATTCCCTGCCTTTCTTCCCTTTCGTATGTTTTTTATCCTCACGTCTATCCTTTTTTTCATATACAATTGTGGTGATTTCATTTTCGTGAGGTATACATATATATGCAATGAGGCCCACCGAAATTGCATGAGTTATGCAAGAAAGTTTTGTCACAATTATATTCGTGCCTGTTTGGGTAGTTAAAATGGGTTTGTGCTTAGCTAGTGAATGAAACTCGTACACGCACACGTCTCTCTCTCTCTCTCTCATCTCTCTTCCTCGTCTCTCATCTCTCTCTCTCTCTACTGACAGCCGTCAGAGTGGCAATGTTGGTAGAGACCGTAAGCTCGCAATGTGCAGAGTCCTTGTGCATTCGGTCAGCGGTTCGAGTCCGCCTTAGTTCGTGCTGACTGGCGGCGCTTTGTATATTCATAACCTTGTAGTTGTACTTGCAAGTGTCTAGATATGATTAAAATCTATCTTATCTTATCTCTCTGACAAGTCTTCAACGCTGCCGTCTTAAGCATACACATAAAAGGAAGGCGGATGAGAGGGGGAGCAGAAGGCGACAGGAGGAGAATACATAGAGAATACATAGAAATAACAGACCACCAGAAGATTATTGGTCCATAACGAGGGTATCTGCTGAACTACATACTACTAACTATCAACTACATGTAGAAAACAGTTGGAAAATGATACCATGTCCCCTAAGAAAGATAGAACATGGACGTTTCGTAGTTGAAGACATGATAGGATGAAATTACTAACTCAACTACCCATAACACTAATTGATCCGAGGGACTATATATGCTCCGCAGGGCACTATCAAACCCATTTACTTTACAGTGCGCGTCAGTCTGTTGTTAAATGTAGTTATTGGTGCTGGCTTCGAAACATTTGCTGGTAATTTGTTCCATCGATCAACAACTCTAACTTGAACTAATCTTTACGAGATTCTGTGATGACAACGTTGACCGTTTTAGTTTTAAAACTCGTTATTTCTTGTTGTCACTTGAGGAGAAATCTCGAATAGGTTATCTTGATTAATGACATCAAATCCTTTTAGATCTTTATGTCATTAATCAAGAGACCTATTCGAGTAGGAGAAGAAGGCGGAGAAGGAGGACTACGGAGGAGGAAGAACGGAGGAGAGGACTGAAGAAGAGTTGAAAGAAGGTGGTGGTAAAAGCGGCAGTAATATCTCGGGGTCTTGTCACACTTTCGACAAGGGCAAAAGGCATTTTATTATTTATACGCTCTCTCTCTCTCATCTCTTCTCTCGCTTCCTCGTTCGTCATCTCTCGTCTCTCTCTCTCACTCTCCTCTCATCTCTCATCTCTACTCTCTCTCTCTCTCTCTCTCTCTCTCTCTCTCTCTCTCTCTCACTCTCAAACTCTCTAAAAAACAAAAATCTTGATTGAACATTGAAAAAAACCCACACTGGTTACACTGTTATGAATGCAACGAGACTAAATTCAGTCATCGTCCTCTGATCCAATCAACGAAAAGAAACAAAAGGGACTTGAATAATTATGGTTGCTTTCCACTCCCTCTTCTGCCTGGAAATGAAAAGGGATCAACTCTTCAAATGGGCGCCAAACCAGAACCCATTGGAAACTAATTACTAAACTCTTTCATTTCGATTTAGGGAACAAAGTGCTTGTGGGTGAAAATGTGATTGTATATGAGAATGTGATTATGGTGTTATTTCATAGTAAGGCCAGGTCTCTCTCTCTCTCTCTCCTCTCTCCTCCTCGGTTGATCTCTCTCTCTCGTCTCTCCGGTCGTCTTCTACCTCTCACTCTCTCTCTCTCCTCTCTCTCTCTCTCCTCTCTTTCGTTTCCTGTATTCATGTTTTCAGTCTTATCTCAGTTTAATTATTTTCTCACTCCAATATTTCCTCTTGCTTTGCAAATACTTTCATTCCTGTTCCTCCTCTTTTTATCCAGTCTTATCTCCTTTCTTTAATTCTTTTCTTACGCCATATTAGCTTCTTTTCAATTCTTTTCATTCCCTATTCCCCTCTTTTATCCTGTTTCTTTTCTCCTCTTCTGTTGTCCTAAGGGAGATATCGAAGTCTCGTCATCTCGTCCTGATCAGACCACATCCCGTCTCTCCTTATCTCTCTCCCTGTCCTACTGTTGAAACTCTCTCCTCGGGGATCCTGTCGAAAATACCACTCTTTCTCTTTCTTTCTCTCTCTCCTCTCTCTGCTCTCTCTCCACTCTCTCTCTCTCTCTCTCTCTCTCTCCGTCTCTTCAACATCTCCCCCTCTCCTCGTCCTTCCCTCTCTCTCTCTCTCTCTCTCTCTTTTAGCAGCGTTTATCTTCTACTAGCCGCAAAGCCGGCCTCCGGGCTGACTTTTTGGCTAGCTCCTGCGGAGGGCTTATTGGTGGGCCTCGGCCATCCCTGTGTTTTTGGTGGCCTTCGGCCCACTAAACACCGACTCTCCGATAGCCCCTTCTAACTTTTCTTCCTGAATCATGGATGTAGAAAATGTCTGTTAACGCAACCCATTCACTCACCCCAACCCATGCACTCACCCATTACCCATCACCCCAACCCATTCACTCCCCCATTACCCATCACCCCACCACCCATTCACTCACCCATTACCCCTCACCACACACCCTGGCCTCACCCATACACCCCCCAACCTATTTTCCCTCTACCCATCACCCCCCACCCATTCACTCACCCACACCCCACACCGCATTACCATCCCCACACCATTCCTCACCCATACCTTACCATCCACCCTACATCAAGGTTTCCTCAATCTCGCATCCCACATTTTTTTTCTCACCGAATTCTCGCTAATAGGCTGCTAAAAAAAAAAAAAAAAAAAAAAAAAGTGATCGGATCATCTCATACGTGGGCTTAAAACCTTTCCCTGGTCGAGCCTGGGTTCCAAAACTGTTCCAATGATGGGATTCCGCATCAGGGGGCGGCACCCATACGCGGCCAGACCGACATACACACACATACCTTTCGCTTATATTATTATGATATTTTCACCCTATCGAAGTCCATAAATATTACCCTATGATAATTCTTAGTTTCATCTTATCATGTCCCTTAGTTTCACACCCTATCAAATTAGTTAAACTTGCATCAAGTATTTGTTTTAGCTTATCAAAACGTTTCACCCTATCAGTCTTTAGTTCCCACCCTCTCATGTTCTCAGTTTCACCCTATATACGTATTTAGTGTCACAT
>JACEEZ010015739.1:0-32500 GCA_016584305.1 Chionoecetes opilio
AAGTAACTTTAAGGCATTTAAAGGGGGTTAAGGCTGGTATGTTGAGGCATTTTAAGTAACTTTTAAGGCATTTACAAAGTAAGGCTGGTTTTGAGGCATTTTTTTTTTTTTTTAAAAAGTAAACCTTTTAAAGGCATTTCAAAGGTAAGGCGGTGTTGAGGTTTAAGTAACTTAGGTTTTTCAAAGGTAAGGCTGGTATGTTGAGGCTTTAAGTAACTTTTAGGCATTTAAAGGGTAAGGGGTGTTGGGGCCCTTAAGACTTTAAGGATTACAAGGTAAGGGGCTTTTGAGGCTTTAAGTAACTTTAAGCATTTACAAAGGGAAGGCGGTTGTTGGGGCCCTTTAAGAACTTTTAAGGCATTACAAGGTAAGGCGTGTGAGGCTTAAGTACTTTAAGCATTACAAAGGTAAGGGTGTTGAGCTTTAGTAACTTTAAGGCATTTACAAAGGTAAGGCGGTTGTTGAGGCATTTTTTAAGTAACTTTAAGGCAATTTACAAAGGGTAAGGCTGGTTGTTGAGGCATTTTAAGTAAACTTTTAAGGCATTTACAAAAGGTAAGGTGGTTTGTTGGGCCCTTTAAGTACTTTTAAGGCATTTTAAAGGTTAAGCAGTTGTTTGGGGCCCTTTAAGTAATTTAAGGCATTACAAAGGTAAGGCTGTATGTTGAGGCCTTTTAAGTAACTTTTAAGGCATTACAAAGGTAAGGCGGTCTGTTGAGGCATTTTAAGTAAATTTTTTTAAGGCATTTAAAAAAGTAAGGCGGGGTCTGTGAGGGCCGTTTAAGTTTTAACTGTTAAGGCATTTTAAAAAGGTAAGGCTGGTTGTTGGAGGCCTTTTTTAAGTAACTTTTAAGGCATTTCAAAGGAAAGGGCTGGTTTCTGTTGGGGGGCCGTTTAAGTAACTTTTAAGGCATTTACAAAGGTAAGGCTGGATGTTGAGGCATTTTTTAAGTAACTTTTAAGGCATTTCAAGGTAAGGCGGTCTGTTGAGGCCTTTAAGTAAATTTTAAGGCATTTAACAAAGGTAAGGCTGGTATGTTAAAGGCTTTTTAAGTAACTTTTAAGGAATTTACAAAGGTAAGGCTGGTATGTTGAGGCCGTTTAAGTAACTTTTAAGGCATTTACAAAGTAAGGCTGGTATTTTTTGAGGCATTTTAAGAAAAACTTTAAGGCATTTACAAAGGTAAGGCTGGTTTTTTTTTGGAGGCCGTTTAAGTAACTTTTAAGGCATTTACAAAGGTAAGGCTGGATGTGAGGCCTTTTAAGAAAACTTTTTAAGGCATTTTCAAAGGTAAGGCTGGTATGTTGAGCAGTTAATCATTCCTGCATTACTCCAGTGATATCATCATGGATGGAGATTAAAGTAATTATGATGACATTTGATTGTTTTTGGGAAATAGATGGGATTAAACAAAAAAGGGTTTTGGGAAAAAACAGAGGGGATAATATAAAAAAACCATTCCTTTTAAAATTATTTGAAAAAAATTTAAACTTTTACCCTCAAAAAATTCAATATTTATAAAAAAAATCTCTCAGCGGTGTGGCTGGGTATCAATGGGGGGGGAAATAGGGGGGGGGCCACCTCTGTTGTAGGGGGGCACTATGGCAAGCGGGGGCTCAGGGACATTATGTGCCACAAGAAGGGATGGGGCATATCGGAGTCACGGTCCAAACAGATTACTGCGGGGGCCCTTTGGGGGGGGGGGGGGGGGGGGGGGGGGGGGGGCACGTGTTCCCCATAGTTTAAGTGGGGGAGCCCTAGCCGTAGTGGCTCGCCAGTATGTAGCGATCTGGACGTTTTGGGAAGGCAGAAGATAACGAGGGCACAGCCATTCTTTGCAGGGAGAAAAAAACTCAAATCACACGTAAGCCCCTCCTCCCTCCCTCCCCCCCACGCACAGCGGCGCCCCCCAGGACAGGGTGACTTAAGTGGCCAAGGCTGGACCAGATCTAGGTGGGGTGGCCCGGGCATGGCCAAAAAAATAATGGTGATTTCCCTTTTGACCTGTGAGTCTCTGACGCAGGATCTGGGGGGGGGCCAATGAGATTTCAGCCCTCGGGTCCCCCCACTCCCTCCCCTCACCTCCCCCCCTCCCTCCCTTTCTCTCTTACTTAATCGTTGCAGAAATATGAAGAAAAGCAACAAAAAAAATTCAGCGGTTTTTTTTTGTTTTTTTGGGCCCGCAGCCCCCTCCCCAGCTTTTTTTGGCCGAACCCCTTTGGGGGGGTGTGGGGATTTGGGGGGGGGCGCCTGGGGACCCCCCCCGACACTCCCTTGGCCCTGGCCCACTTTCCCTCCCCTCCCATCTTGCCCTGCCAAAAAACAACACCACCCCCTCCCTGAAAATTTTGCGCCCTGGCCCCCCCGCGCCCCCTCCCCGACTAACCAGCCTCCGTTAAATGGAAATACTCCAAAGCGGTTCCCAACTTCCTCTCCAACAACCGCTTTCAAAACACTAAAAAACCTTTTTTCCCCCTTATTTCCTTATTTTCCACGCCCTTTGAAACCTTTTTTGCCTTTGGACGATAAATTTTTTTAAATGTGGAACTGTTGTTTGTTGGCCCATTTTATCGTAAAGTCCCTTAAAATGTTTATTAATAATTGTAGTGTAGTTTTTTTTTTTGTTTTTTTTATAGTGGGGGTGTGGTATAGTTTTTTTTTGTAAAGTTATGGGTTTTTTTTTTTTTGGTTTTTTTTTTTTTGTTTAAGCTTTTCACTATTTGAAGGGGGTTTTTTTTTTTCGTTAGTCGGGCTTGTTTCCGAAACTCCGTTTTAACGAAGCCGAACAACCACCGGGAGGATTTTAAATGGGGGTTTTTTTTTGCCAAATATCATCAATTTTTTGTTTTTTTTTTTTCTTTTTTTTCTTTGTCTACGTAGTTTTTTTTTTTTTTTTTTGTGGGTTTTTTGTTTTAAAGGAACTGGGAAAATGTTTGCTTTTCTTTGTCAGGGGGCCCCCCTGGGCCTGGGGTTAATCTAAAATCAATGGGGGGGCCCCCCACCTGGGGGGGGGGCCCCCCCACTAAAGGGCCAAAACGGGGCACACTCCTGATTGCCCAGTCCCCCATTGGCGGAACCCTTTGCCCCCCCACAAAAGGGGGGCCCCCTTGGGGTGGGGGGCAAGGTTACCCCCCATCGTTTTTGTTTTAAGGGTGGTGGCCCCCCCGGTTTTGGGGCCCCAACATTTTTTTTTTGGTTAAAACACCCCGTTGTTCCGGCCCCAACTGCCCCTTTTTTCCTAATAATACTTGTGTTTTTTGTGGTAAGTTCCCCCCTCCAATAAAAACTTTAAAATTCATTTTAAGAATGTTTTTTTTGCCCAAAAGTAAGAAACAGTTAAAATGTTGGTTTTTTTGGTTGGCCTGGCCCCATGAAAAGTTGGACCCTTGGTACCTGGATCCCCCACAAAAAAAAAAGAAAGTTGTGTTTTTTTTTAAGGAAAAATTTTTTGAGATGTGGTATAACTTTGCAACGCAACCACCTTCCGCGTTTGTAACAGAAAAAAATTTTTCCTGGAAACCGCTTAATTAACGGAGTCCATTTATCCCCGTAAAGTTACCTGTACAAGGCCGTCCACAAGCGGGATCAGCGACCACTTTGGCCGGAACAAGGGCTTGTTTTTAACATTGGGGGGGGGGGGGCAAAACGTTGGCCCCCCTCCATGCCACCCCCCCCCCCCCCCCCGGAAAAGTTTTACGCCAACCTGCTTATCAATTTGCAAAACCGGTTTTAAATTTTCCGACTTATTTCTAGAGTTGTCCCCCTTTTTTTTTTTCCCCGCCCCTTTATTTAGTGGGGGGTTTTTTTTTTTTTTTTTTTTTTTTTTAAAATTTTCTTTTCCGACCCCTTTCCCACAAAATTCCCCGTTAATACCCTTCTTAAAACGTAATGATACAAAAATGGGGAAAAAGAAGAAAATATGTTTTTTGCCGCACCCCTTTTTTTTTAAAAAACAAAAAAAAAAAAACCCCCCCTCCCCCCCCTAAAATCCCCAACCCCCCCCCGCCCCTGGGGACCCCCCCCCCCCAAAAAAAAATAATAATAACCTAACCTCACATTTTACCTACCTAACCCCTTACCAATTAACCCTCCTAGGCGAAAACCCCAAGGCGGGAAAAAAGAAACCCCCTAAGACTTTTTTAAACCAGTTTTAGGTTTTTTAGGTTAGGTTTTTTTTTTCTTTTTTTTTTTTTTTCTTTTTTTTTTTTTTTTTTCTTCTCCCTCCCCTACATAGAAAAAATAGAAAAGAAGAAGCAAAAGTTTTTTTCTTGAAAAAAAAAGTCACATGGCCATCAGAATCCCTGCCGGTATAAAAAAAACAAAAAAAAAACTAAACATGAAGGAAAAAAAAGGATATCAAGGGGGACAAAAAAAAAAAATTATTTTACTCCCACTGTAAAATCAAATTGGGAACCCGAAAATGAAAAAAAGAGCAAAGTTTTTTTTGTTTTTTCTTTTTGAAAAACAGTCTGCCATTCAGAATTCTGGCGTAATAAAAAAACCAAAAAAACAAAAAAAATGCAGAAACCGCCCTCTTATTTAAACCTTCACCTTGGGGTAGTGTCGCCGGCGCGCCACAGCCTCCTCCTTATGCCTGGTGCAAGCCCCTTGCCGTGGCCCCTGGCTCGCCAGGAAACCTTGGAGGTTTAGCAGCAATACCAAGCCCCTTCAAGCAGCGGTTTTTTTGCAGTCACCCTCCCGCCGCTTTTTTGGTTGCTGCGGCAGAATTACCATGGAAGCAAAAAAATTAACCCCTTAATACAAGACCTAATTTTAAAAAACTATAACTTTTTAAATTATTTTTTAACTATCTTTCAATGTACACTAATATAACTAAACATTTTTTTTAACTAACCTTCATGTTACCTATACTTAACCATTTTTTCACTAAAATTCAAATGTTAACTATTAACCTTAAAAACATTTTGTAACTAACTTCAACTGTAACTAATAACTTAAACCATTTTTAACCTAACTTCACCTTATCTAATAACTTTAAAACCCTTTTTTAAAACCCCAGCTTTTTCAATGTAAACTATACCCTTTAAATAATTTAACCTAACTTTTCCAAATGGGTACTATAACCTTTTTTAACACCATTTTAACTAACTTCAAACTGGTACTTATAAACTTAAACATTTTAACTAACTTCACTGTACTATAACCTTTAACATTTAACTAAAACTTAAATGTTTCTATAACTTTTAAATATTTTTAACTAACTTTCATGGGTTGACTATTAACCTTTTAGAAATATTTTTTTAACTAACTTTTCACTTGTACTATAAACTTTACATTTTTTAACTCAAAACTTCACTTTTGTTTAACTATAACCTTAACATTTTTTTTAACTTACTTCAATGTACTATAACCCTTTTAAAATATTTAACTAACTTCACCCTGTAAGTATTAACTTAAAACATTTTTTTTTAACCTACTTTCACTGTCTATAACCTTAAAACATTTATTAAACTACTTCCCCACTGTACTATACTTAAACATTTTAAAACTACTTTTCAATGTAAGACTATAAACTTTTTTTAAACATTTTTTAACTAACCCCTTCACTGTAAAAACTATAACTTTTAAAACCATTTTAACCTAACGTCAATGTACTAATAACTTTTTAATAATTTACTTAAACTTCACTGTACTATAACTTTTAAAAACATTTTAACTAACTTTTCCACTGGGTACTTACTAAACCTTTAAAACATTTTAACCCTAACTTTCACTGTACTAAATAACTTAAACATTTTTTTTTTTAACTAACTTCAAATGTACTATAACTTAAAAATATTTTAACCTAACGTCAAATGTGTAACTATAACCCCTTAAAATATTAACTTAACTTCACTGTTAGCTAAAATAACTTAATATTTTTAAAACCTAACCTTCAAATCTTTAAACTATAACCTTAACATTTTAACTTAACTTTCACTTTGTTAAAACCTAATAACTTTTTAAATTTATTTAAAACTACTTCAATGTAATTATAACTTTTAAATAGTTTACTAACTCATGGTACATAACTTAAATAAATTTTAACTAACTCATGGTTCTATAACTTTTTTAAACATTTAACTAACTTCAATGTTACTTATATACCTTTAAAACCATTTAAACTTAACCCTTCCCAACTGTACTATACCTAACATTTTTAACTAAACTTCAAGTAAACTATACTTAATATTTAACTAACTTTCAAATTTTTGTTTTTAACTAATAAACCTTTAAACAAATTTAACTAACGTCATGGTACTATAACGTTTTTTAAAATTTTTTAACTAACTTTCAATGTAACTCTAACTTGTAAAATTATTTTTAACTTAACTTTTTCACTGTAAAACTAATTAACTTTAAACTTTTTAACCTAACCTTCAAATGTACTAAAACTTAAACATTTTAACTTAACTTCCCAATGTTACTATAACTTTTTAAATTTTATTTTTTAACTAACTTTCAATGTTTAATATAACTTTAACATTTTAACTAACTTTTTTCAACTGTACTATAACTTAAACATTTTTAAACCTAACCTTTTCACTGTACTATTACTTTTTAAAACATTTTTTAAACTTAACTTTTCCAATGTTACTTATAACCTAAATATTTAAACTAACGGTTTGTCAAATGTACTATAACCTTTTAAAATTAATTTAACTAACCTTCCCCACTGTAAAAACTAAATTAACTTTAAACCATTTTGAACTAACTTTTTCAACTGGTTACTTACATACTTAAACAATTTTTAACTACCTTTCCAATTGTACTAATAAACTTAAATAATTTTAACTTACTTCACTGGGTAACTATAACTTTAAACATTTTTTACTAAATTTTCAACTGTGAACTATAACTTTTAAAAACATTTTTTAAACTAACTTTTCAACTGTAACTATAAAACCTCAAAACATTTTTTAACTAACTTCCCCCACTGTACCTATAACCTTTCTTTTTTTAAACCCAAATTTTACTTAACCCCTTTTGCAACTGTATCTATACCCCTTAACATTTTTAAACTAACCTTTCAATTGTAACTATAAACCTTAAATAAAGTTAACTAACTTTGTTTTTGTCAATTGTACTAAAAATTCCTTTTTAAATATTTTAACTAACTTCAACTGTAAGCTATAACCTTAAATATTTTAAACTAAACTTCAATGTTTAACTATAACTTAAAACAATTTTTAACTAACCCGTCCATGTAGCTATAACTTTTTAAATATTTGAACTGAACTTCAATGTACTGAAAATAACCTTTGAAGTTTTTATTTTAACTAACTTTCATTGGTTACTATTACCTTTTTAAATTATTTTTTTTTAAACTACTTTTCAATTAACTTATAACTTTAAACCCCATTTTACTAACTTTCAATTGTTTAAACTATAACTTTTTAACATTTTTAACTAACTTTGCAGCTGTAAACTATACTTTTAACAACATTTTTTAAACTAACTTCATGTAACTATAAACTTTTAAATATTTAACTAAAAAAAAAAAAAAACTTCATGTACTAGAACTTTACACCAATTTTTAAAACAACTTTCCATGAGTACTATTAAACTTTAAACATTTTAACTTAACTTTTCAATGTTACTATAACTCCCGTTTAAAATATTTTTTTTTTAACCTGAATTCAACTGTAAATCTATACTTTAAAAAACATTTAACTACTTCCAATTTTGTACTCATTAACTTTAAACCATTTTTAAACCTAACTGTCAATGTACGATAACTTAAAATATTTTTTTTTAACTAAACTTCCCAATGTAACACTAGTAAACTTTTTTAAAACCAATTTTAACTAACCCTTTCCATTGTGAACGAATAACTTAAACATTTTAACTAACTTCCATTGTAAATCTATAACTTTAAAATCATTTTTAACTAAACTTCCACCTGGGAAACTATAAACTTTTTAAAACAATTTGACTAACTTCAATCTACTATAACTAAAACATTTTAACTAACTTCAACATGTACTATACTCTTAAACCATTTTTAAACTAATCAATGGTAACTATTAACTTAAATATTAACTACATTAATGTCTTAACCTTAAAGTAATTTTTTTTTTAATCTTAACTTTCATGGTTACTATAACCGTAAAATTATTTTAACTAACTTCAATGGTACTATAACCCTTTTAAAACATTTTAACTAACTTCCCAATGTACTATAACTTTAAATTAATTTTTAACTGAACCTTTTTCCAACTGTATCTAAATTAACTTTAAAAAACATTTTAAAAACTGAACCCTTCCAATGTAAACTAAATAACTTAAAACCCATTTACTTAAACTTTCCCCAATGTACTAATGAAAACTTTAAACCATTTTAACTAACTTCAATGTTTACTATAACTTAAACCATTTTAACTAACTTTCAATGTACTAAATAACTTTTTAAAAACATTTAAAACCTAACTTTCAATGTACTGAAGAACTTTTAAGCATTTTTAACTAACTTTAAATGGTAACCTTATAACTTTTAAAACATTTTTAACATAACTTCAATGTACTATTAAACTTAAACACTTCTCTAACTAACTTCCACTGTACTATAACTTAAACCATTTTAACAACCTTTCAATGGTTACTAATAAACCTTTAACTTTTTTAACCTACCTTTTCAATTGTACTAATAACTTTTAAACAATTTAACTACTTGTTTTTCCAATTGTACTAAAATAAAACCTTAAAACATTTTTTTTTTAAACTAACCTAACTTAAATTTTTTATTATAAAATCAGAGACAGACAGTTTGACCTAATTATCTCAACAACCAAGCCAGAATTCAGAAGAGAGAGGGAGAGCGGGAGAAAAGAGAGGAGAGAGGAGAGACGGCAGAGAGACAAAGAAGTTGTTTTTTAAAACAATTACTCCCCCCCCCACCCTGTAAGAAAGAATAAGATAATAAGAGAGTGGGTGTTTGAGGAGAGTAAAGGTGTGTAAAAACAAGAGAAAGAGAGAGCCGGAGAGACCCAAGACTGGGCCCCCTTCAACATTTATCCCCACCCTATTTTTCCAGAAATCAGGAAAAGAGAGAGAGAGAAGAGAGAGAGAGAGAAAAGAGGGAGAGAGGAGAGGAGAGAGAGGAGAGAAGAAGAGAAAAGAGAGAGAGAGAGGAGGAAGAGAGAGAGAGATAGGAGAAGAAGAGAGAAGAGAGGAGAGAGAAGAGAGAGAAAAGAGAGAGAGGAGAGAGGAGAAGAGGAGAGAGAGGAAGATAGAGAGAGAGAGAGAAGAGAGGAGAGAAGAGAGAGAAAAGAGGAGAGAGAGGAGGAGTAAGGAGAGAGAGCGAGAAATACAGAAGAAAAAGAAAAGAGTTTTACCTCCGAAAACTTATTATTACTCCCCCCCCCCACCCCATTGGCAAACACCCCTATAACCACTCAACTTCCCAGCTTGAATGTAGCCATGGGCCCTTTGGCCCGCGCAGGGGCTGGTTTTTGGGAGGGGTCCCCAGGGCCAGTCCCTGGGGTTGTACTTTTGGCCACCGCGTTTTCCCCCTCCCAACCGGCCAGGGCACATACATTCTTTGGGTTGCCCCCGCTGAGGAGAGAACAGAAAAGGAACCATAAGAACACATAAGAAAAATAAGAAGCTACAAGAAGGGCTGGGAGACCCTACACGTGGGTAGTTTTTTTTTTTCCCTGGTTTTTTTTTTACTTTTTTTAACTTCTAACCTACACAACCACACACGACACCAACACCAACAACTACACATACATTTAGGGTTGCAATTAGTGCATAGGGGGTTAAAATTTTTTTTTTTCAAAGTCCAATATTTTTTTTTTTTTTTTCCGTACTGTTTGTGTTTTGTGGGTTCCCCCCCTTCTGCTTTGGTTTACTTAGAAAACTGTGGTTGTGGCCCCCCAAGTGTTTTTTTTTCAGGCTAATGGGGTTGATATTTTAGAGGTTGGTGGATCCTCTTGAACCATTTTGTCCCTCTTTTTTCGCTCAGGTTCATGCCCATGAAAAGCACACTTGAAAGTTTTTTTTTTTTTGGCCCTTCCCCCTTGGCTGTTTTTTGGTCCTGCCCTATCACAGGAGGGGGCAAAAACTTCCCAGCCGTTGGAGTACGTTTTTACCACAATTTTTTTTTCTACGGCCCACACAAGGAAAAGGGAAGAGACGGTTTGGGGCAAGCAGAGGTTGGTCAGCCCCGAGGCCTTGCAAAAGGAAGGTTCCCTCGACTTCTGGACACCCGAGCCTAGGAAATCCCACCGTTCGCAGAAACCCTAGCCCCCGTGAAGGAAAGGAAGGGATTGCCTGGACTTTTTTTTTCGACTCCGTGAAGATCCCCGAGCAAAACGCAAAGAAAAATAACTCCTTGGAGTCCCACCCTTGCCCCCCGGAAAAAAAACCAAAGACCCCTTTTCCCCAAAAGAAAGGTCCCCCCCCTCCCGAAACCCCCCTTTTTGATCGTCCCCCGCCCACCTCCCGACGCCCCCCAAACTCTTGATGACCGCATTCCTGAAGAAACCCGAGGAATTTTCCCCTTTCTGCACCCACACAGCGGGAGAAGGGTAAGGCGGGGTTTTTTTTTTTTCGATGGCCGGGTCCCCTGGACCGAGAAAGCCCGAAAGAAATCGTTTTTTTTGGCCCGAACGTGGAAAAAGTCTTCCCTCCTCTCGCCGTAAAGGCCTTTCCCCCCCGACCAGACGGCCCAAAGGAGAAGAAGATGGCCGGAGCTGGGAGTCCCCCCGTCCACAAATCCCGTCCGAGGTCCCACAAGTCCGCCACGCCTGCCGACCCATACCCACTTTTTCCCCCCTTTTCCGACGCCCGGGGGTCCGCTTTTCTCCACCAAAAAGCGAATTTAGGGACACGGGGCCCACGAAAGTCCGTCTATTCCCCCCCTGATTTTTCTCCCGTCCCGGAGGCCCCCTCCGAACAGAAGTGGTCCCAGTAGCCCGCCCCGAGCCCTTCGAAATGGTGGGCCGCCTTAAAACGGCAAGTAGCCCTCGGGCCAGATCCACAGAGCTTTTTGTTGGTCCTTGAATCCAAGAGTCCATTCGACAGGCAAAAGAGCGAAGTAAGCAGGTCCCCACTTTTTTTGTCGAAGACCATTCAAAGGAGAACTTTTCAGTTCCCCCTCTTTACCCCTCCTTAACCGTTCCTTTGTGAACGGAAGAAATCCCTTTTTCCTTCGGTGAACGAATGCCCCCCCAAACTCGCCGCCCGAAAGACTCCCCCCGCGCCCATCCAAATCGTCAACAGGAAGAAGGGAGTGGAAGAAAGCTCCCTAGGAGTTCCCCCCCCGAAAAACCTGGACACCAACTCCCCGGAACCTGTTGATGCGCCCGCTAACAAGCTTTGTTGTTTCGAGGCTCTGTAGAAGAACTTGGGGGGTACCGGAACCGAGTTCCCCCCCGGGCAATGTGCTTTTCGACACCACCAAAGTTTGGCCAACCACTGGAGGCCGTCCCCAATGGTGGGCTGCACCCATCTTGCCAAACAAGGATCGTCCCGACCCCCCTCGTTTTTTTCCGTGCTTTTGCCCGTTTTCCCAATCACGTCCCCCACGAAAACCTTTTGGGTCCCCCCTCGAGAAGGCCCTTTTTTTTCTACGTGTTTTTTTTTGGGGTTCATCCTTTTCCTGGGGGGTCCCTGAGATCACGCATCCCGTCTTCTCCGCTTTCCCAAGGGAACCTACTGTTCCTTACATCAACCAGGATCGGCAATAAAAACCCCTCCCACCACGAGAATTCTGCCGGAGAGCAACTCCTTGTCCCCTCCCAAGAAGGGACGATTCTTCAAATTCAAGGTTTTTTGAAACGGTCCCCTGCTTCAGAACCAAAGCAGCACCCCCGTTACCACTATTACTGAGCTCCGCCTGGAGGGGGCCCCGAGCCATCCTTTTTTTTCTCGCGGGCGCTTCTTCCGAAGACCTCGATCCGTAAAAGCCCCCCCGGAAAGCGCTTTTCCATCCGAACGCGTTGGGATTGCGCGTATCACATTTACGCCTCTGAAAGATGATCTTTTGTTTTTGTTTTCGGGAAGCAAAGCTGAAACTGGCGGTCCTTCACAACCTCCGAGAAAAAATGGTCTCCAGCCCTCCCAGCGTGTTTTTTTTTCTCAATCGTTTCCTCAAACCGAAGAAATTTCTTACGGTTCCCTGCGATGTTTTTGTTCCGAAACGCCGTTTTTTTTTTTTGTTTCCAATCCCCCTAAACACGCTCCCGCCAACGAAATCCTTTGAATTTCGCCTAAAGGAAACATGCTTTTCAAAAGTTAACCACGAAAAAAAACGACAGTAAATTTCCCGAGGCCCTGCTTTCAACCACCGTCCTTGAGCCGCCATTTTTTCTGGTACTTGAGCCGAAGATCATTCATTGGCCTGTCACTGGTTTTTCGAACTCACCGTCTCCCCCCTGTCTCCGACGAAACAAGGCACTGTAACAGGCCATTCTCTACGATGAAACGGAAAGCGAAGAACCCCCCGCCATGCGAAATAAACCCTCCATCCATCACAGTTTTTTGTTTTTCCTTGCGGGGCCAACACTGCCCCCCTTCCCCTTTTTGGGCCCACGAAAAAAATTTTCCCCCTCCCGCCTCATTTTCGAAGCTCTTTTTGAAAATATCAAGAACCGACTTTCGCTGTCCGCACCCCTCCCGGAAAAAGTTTTGGCAGGAAGAAGGCACTCGTACTCGAGGCCTGCGCCGAAATCGAGGGGACTTTTCCCCCCCCCGCCCTCCGCTCAAACCGAACAGCCGAAACGAGGAGTGGCGCTCATCAGTCCCTTCAACCTCCGCCCCGACCAAAGACGAGGAACAGCGCCAGTTCCTCCCTCCCTCCAAGTTTGTGGAGGCCCATCGCCAATCAACAGCCCTGGAAACCCTCGAAAGGCCTTCCCCTTTCCCCGGCCCCAAGGGCCGCCCCACAATGATTTGGGGTGGGGCCTCCATGATCCCCCCCCACCGAGGGGCTAATACCTCATCCACGAGGGGGGACCCCAGCCCGGCAAAAAAGCCCCTGCTTTGGGGAAGGGATGTCCGGCTTTTGTTCCGCCTTTTTTCAGAGATTAAACATCCCCCTCCTTAAATAGGCCCCAGTTGGCATAATGGTAAAAATAATAAAGTTGTTAATCACCGCCCCGCCCCTAAAATTATCCAACCCCGTTGAGGTCCCCAAAACTTTTGCATACGATGGGGGTTTTTTGCTTTTGCATATATGCCACCAATTAAACACCAAGGTAGGAAAGAAAAAATTTTCAACCTTTTTTTTTATTTTTATTGGCATAATACAAATACCACAACACAAGAAATCTCCCGCCTCCTCCTCTCTCCCTCCCCTCCTTTCCCCCAAGCCCATGCATTTTTTAATCCAGACCCTTGCTTTTTTTAAAAGACCCCATACGTTTTAGAAAAGAAGACAAAGTATGAAGCAAAAAAGGAGGAGACCACTTACACACATGAGAAAAACTCAGGGTGGAGAATAGAGGAGAGAGAAAGAGAGAAGAGGAAGAGAGAGAGAAAAAGAGGAGAGGGAGAGAAGATAGGGAAGAGAGAAGAGAAAAAAAAAAGAGAGACCCACCCGCCTTTTTTTTCAAAGCCCCATACTTCCCCTTGTTTTCCTCCCTGAGGGGAAGAACGAAGAAAGGTAAAAATGATTAACATAGCCCCTCTCCCCTCTTGAAACCCCTTGCCAAAACTAGTTGTTAAAAATAGATAGGTTTTAATGAATATTCTTTTTTACTATTTTTACTAAAAAAATAGTTTTCCCCCAATTTTAGGAAGACTAGGTTTCTGCTTTGCTCCTCTCTCTCCTCCTCTCTCTATTTCTCTCCTCTCTCTCTCCTCCCCCTCGTCTCTCCTTGTTTTGTTTTCCAAACCTGGAAAGGGAAGGAGACGAGAGATAAGGCCAATTCCAATCTTCGTAAAAATTAATCTTTTTTTTCTTTTCCCCTTTTTAGGAAAGATTAAGCCAAAATAACGGGAAAAATAGCGAGAGACCAGAGAGAGAGAGACAGAGACGAGACAGAGAGAGACAAGAGACAGAGACAGAGACAAGACAGAGAAGAGAGAGAGAGAGAGAGAGAAGAGAGAGAGGAGAAGAGAGAGAGAGAGAGAGAGAGAGGAGAGAGAGAGAGAGAGAGAGAGAGAGAGAGAGAGAGAGAGGAGAGAGAGAGGAGAGGAGAACCCACCTCCTCCTTGAGTGTGTTGGCGCGCTCTGTCTTGCCGGCTGCTGGGGTGCGGGCGGAGGGAGGGGGTCTTGAGGCGGCCTGTTTCTGCTTCTCTGCCTCTTCCTCCTCCTCCTCCTCTTGTGACTCCAATGCCTTGTCCTGCTCATAGACACAAGACAGTCACCTAACATAGTCATTACCATATTTACCTTATGCCATTTAGCTATATTCCATCATTAATATCTTAGCTTCATTCTTTTCCCTTAATTGCTTTCCCATTATCTTCTGTTTTCAATTCGTTCATAAAATATCCCAATAATTACACATGTAGAAAATCTAGCTTTTTTCTTAATAAAAATAATAATGATAATAATAGAATGAAAGTAAACACCACCTACCACTCACCACCACCACTACCACTCACCACCTACCACTCACCACCACCATCACCCCCACCCCCACCACTACTACCACTCACCACCACCCCCACCACCACTACCACCTACCATTCACCAGCACCACCAGCACCACCACCACCACCCACTACCACCCCCACCACCACTACCACCTACCCTCCACCAGACCACCACCACACCCACTACACCCCACCACCACTACCACCTACCCTCACCAGCACCACCACACCACCACCACCACCCACTACCACCCCCACCACCACTACCACCTACCATTCACCAGCACCACCAGCACCACTCACCCCAACCCACTACCACCACTCACCACATCAAATTTATCCCAAGAAGCATAGTCGCACGGCAGCCTTTTTTTCATTTTCTTGTTACTGTTAATGTTGTTGTTGTTTTTGTTCATTTGTTTGTTCTTGTCCGGCTGTTTCAAGGTCTTGGTTGTGTTGTCAATGTTCCTGGCTCGCACGGGGGGGACAGGGGTAGGGGTGGTGGAGGTGTCCTGTGAGGGGGGGAGAGAGGAGGTGAATTAACATAGCATTATATATAGTATTTTAAAAACCCTAGTAACACTCTAAGCCACAACAGAGAGAATTATGTTTTCTTAAGTCACCTGATGAACAAAAACAAAATTTTACATAATGGTCAATAGGTCTTTTGTGGTTCTGAATAATGGGTTACCGGTCATTTCGCCCACACGTCAATTCGCCCACAAGACATTTCGCCCACATGTAAGAGTCAATTCGCCCACATGTATGAGTCAATTCGCCCACATGTAAGAGTCAATTCGCCCACATGTAAGAGTCAATTCGCCCACATGTAAGAGTCAATTCGCCCACATGTAAGAGTCAATTCGCCCACATGTAAGAGTCAATTCGCCCACATGTAAGAGTCAATTCGCCCACTCTAAAGTCAATTCGCCCACACGATCCATGTCACGGAGTCATGTAACTATATATTCCTCTGGCAGAAATGGAATGAACCACCAGTAACCTTGGGCGAAATGACTCCATAGTGTGGGCGAAATGACTCTGTGGTGTGGCGAAATGGCTTGTGGGCGAAATGACCGGATACCGAATAATGGCTTGAAAATCGCCTCTTCTTTCATTAATTACCTAGTAAGAATAAGACACTGCTTAAGAGAATAATAATAAAAAAAGACGAATAGATAAAAAATTGAAGAATGTAAAAGAAAGTGTATGATATAAAGTATGATAAGATAATACTATAAAGAATGAGATAATTACTACATTAATTAAGGAGTGGATCTATGTATCTAGTGTATCTATATAAGTGCTGAGGTTAACCCCTTGAGACCCAGAACGTAATTTCCATTGTAATTTGGGTACCATTAGACGATTTGTGAAGGGGTTAATATTAAGGAGAGCTGGGCTTCCTATATGGTCTGTATTGATGAAAGGGAATATACACCTAAGATAAACCTCTGTATTTCATGGATACAGCCTTACCCCCAACTCATAGCATAGTGTGGGGGTGTTGGGGGATGAGTAGGCACACCCCTACCACTGCTCTGTAGGGGGGAATATATCTATTTATTTAACCCCTTCACGTCTAGATCTTTCCTTTGCTATAAAATTGTGTCGGTTGTCGAGCCATAAAACTATAAAAAGTAACTGAATATACCAAATTAGTTAGTCGACAAGGATACTAAACAGGTCATAGCTATAAAATATTGCTTATATTAACTTTAAAATGTCTAATGTTAGTCAAATTACAATGGAAATTACGTTCTGGGTCTCAAGGGGTTAAGGATATCAGGTAAAGTTACGTTAATTAATAGTTTTTTTGAGGGGGGTCCAGGTAGGCTTCCCCCCCCCCCCGTGAGGTTACTTATTAATCAATTTATGGGGGGGGGGGTTCACGGGGGTCAGTTCTCCCCAACTACGGTAGAGGGGTATTGGGGGGGGGTTAGGGGAGTTTGAGTTATACCAATATTGATTTTGTCTTAAGTTTATATATAAATCTATCCATTTCATCTCCCTTCACCCATTAACCTCACAGTCCACGTGTTTCATAGGTGTGATGGGGGTAAATAAAGGGGGGAAGGGAGGGGGGCATATCTCCCTCACCTTATATGAACGTTGCAGTGGGTATTTAAAACGTGAATTGGTAAATATCCAGATAAACACCGAACTCACTTTGGTGGACGAAACTATTTTTTTTCTGGTGTGTTTTGATGTGTTTTGAATGAATCTGCTAACCGTTTCTGTCGCATTTTTATTTTTTTTATTTGCGAGAAAAAAAAAACCTAAAAAAAAAAAACCTAAACCGAACCTTTACCTAACTAAACTGAAAAAAAAATCTAACCTTTATCTACCCAAAAAAAAAAAAAAAAAAAAAAAAAAAAAAATTGCGACAGAAACGTTAAGCAGATTCATTCAAAACACATAAAAACACACCAGAAAAAAATAGTTTCGTCCACCAAAGTGATTTCGGTGTTCATCTGGAATAATAATACCCTCTCGCCGACGTGGAAATTTTCGGCAACTGTTCCACTGGTAACCCCCCCCCCCCCCCCCACCGCTCGTTCAGTAACCTAACCTGGACATTGATCACCTGGCCAACATAACATAACCACATAACCTAACGCAAGATCAAGAACTAGAACTGTCGCCACAAATAGGAACACTCGCCGACGTGAAAAATTTGAAAACAACGTCGGCGAGAATTCCTATCGGCGACAGTTCCAGGGGGGATGCAGTCAGTTCGTGCACAAGTTGTTTCGTACACCAGTAGCTTCGTACACCAAAAAGTTGCTTCGTTCTACCTTCTACCTTACCTTGTTCTACCTTGTTGAAGTCTTGATGTAAGCATCAGGGCCAATCTGGGGATCCGCCTTTTCCACACATTCCCTCGACCTTGAGGTACTGGATCTGGTCAATGCTGGAATTTGAGCCAGCCCCTCTATAAGTCGGTCCGTGTGGTATTGGAGGCTGGTCAGGTATTTCTTGTAGGACCTTGTCTAGCCTCCGCTTGAAAGTATCTGTGCAGCACCCTGTTATGTCTCTGACTGACCTTGGCAGGCAGTTAAACAGTCTGGGTGCTGTATTACAGAAACTCTCTGCCTGGATAGTTTTCAGTCTTTGGGATGTGCTGCCAATTGATTTTCTTTGGCAAACCCGCCCCAACCTTGGAAGTTCCCTGCTCTTGATGATTTCCTCTCCTCTAGGTGTTGGGTTTGGCACCTTGCCCTCAAGAATTTTCCAGGTGTATATTATTATGTATCTCTCTCGTCGTCTCTGTAGAGAGTACAATTTTAAGTGTTGGAGTCGTTCCCAGTAGTCAAGGGAAACTCCAATGTTAAGCTTGCGTGTGAATACTCTCTGCAGCTGTTCCAATTGTTGTATCTCCTTCACTCTGTGAGGAGACCATAGCTGACAAGAGTATTCCAGTCTGGAGACAACGAGAGTTTTCCACAGTGGTAGGAGGTGATTTGGGTTTCGGGTGATGAAAGTTCGGAGGATGTAGCCAGATGTTTGTCGAGCAGTCTTTGCTATCTGGTTGATATGGCTGCTGAATGTGCAGTCCTTACTCATGACTACACCGAGGTCCCCGAGGTCGTTGCCTAGGTAAGTGAAACCATAGTCGTTTCGTACACTCAGCTCAGAGTTAAACTAGAGTTACGAAATGACACCAGGTATGCACGAAAAAACTCAAAATCAGTCTACGAAACAACTAACAAAACCTGGGTACGAAACTCCCTGTAACCGTTCCAGGTACCATGACAACCAGGGTCACTCTTCTCACCTCGCCGTTGCCTTCCCTCTCCTTAACGCCAGCTTGACTAGCCAGCTTGTTGTCCACCGCCTTAATCTCCTTCTCCCAGCTCTTCATGTCTGCCAGGAAGTCCTTCAGCTCCTCAGTGTTGTTTTTAATGTTTTTCTGAAGGAGGAGAGACGCTTGTTTACCCTCCATGGCGACGGTCTCGGTCTGGGTCTGGGCTGGGTCTAGGAAGGTCGTCTGCTTTTAGGTCTCAGTCTGGGTAATGGGAGGTATTTTTAGGTGTTTTAGCTGTTCCATATGAAATTCTCTAAACTATATGTTCAGATTGATACAGTTATACCATTTGATAGGCCTCTGATAACTCTATATACGTAATTAACTCTTCCTTATCTCGCCTAACTAGTTCCTCATCTGTTTTTAGGTTCCAGTCTGTGTATTATGAGGCAATTTTATGTTATTTCAGCTGTTCTATATGCTATTCTCCAAACTATATGTTCAGGTTGGTACAGTTATACTATTTGATATGCCTCTGATAACTCTATATACGTAATTAACTCTTCTTCTCGCTTTACTAGGTAGTTCTTTATCTGTTCTTGTCTGGGTAATATGAAGCATTTTTATGTTATTTCAGCTGTTCTATATGCTATTCTCCAAACTCTACATTCAAGTTGATACAGTTAAACTATTTGATAAGTCTCTGATAACTCTATATACATAACTCTTCTTCATCTCGCCTCACTACGTAATCATCTCCTAACTATTGAATCACCTAATTGGCTTCCCTAACCACACTAGTTACGTAGGCGAATCACAAGAACACATAAGTAGGTAGCTCGGCCCACCAATCAATGAACAACAGTGAAACAGCAGCCATATAAAGCGAACATAACATAAGAACATAGGGAAGCTACAAGAGGCTGAGAGACCTACACGTGGTAGTTCCTGTTACTTACCTACATCCACCTTTCATCCCTATCCATAACACTGTCCAGCCTCCTTTTAAAACTCCCTATCGAGTTTTAAAAGTATGTCATAGAAGGTTTTGAAAGTGTGCCATATGCAGATTGATGTTGGTTGATGTGTAGTGTACTGAATTGCTCGTTAAGTAGCTTGAATAGTTTGGGAAAAGTACAGTTTGACAGTTGGGTAGTAGGAAATGTGTTCATAGTTAGTCAGTGGGAGGGGGGGGAGAGAGAGAGAGAGAGAGAGAGAGAGAGAGAGAAGAGAGAGAGAGAGAGAGAGAGAGAGAGAGAGAGGAGAGAGAGAGAGAGAGAGAGAGAGAGAGAGAGAGAGAGAACAGTGCATATCCCAACAATATATTGAGCCCTTTTTGAAAACATCCATGGTAGGCTACATTTTTTTTAATTCTAGGACGAGAGAGAGAGAGAGAGAGAGAGAGAGAGAGAGAGAGAGAGAGAGAGAGAGAGAGAGAGAGAGAGAGAGAGAGAGAGAGAGAGAGAGAGAGAGAGAGAGAGAGAGAGAGAGAGAAATCAATACACCTAATGCTGAAAAAAATATGTGAACGAAGCTTATAACAAAAACAAGAATTTACACACAAAAAAGGTCTGTATACGAAAATAGCTTGATAGTTTGTAGCTTATTAACTAAACACTCTTAACCCCTTGAGGCCCAGAACGTAATTTCCATTGTAATTTGGTTACCATTAGACAATTTTAATGAATATAAGTGATGTTTTATAGATATGACCTGTTTAGTATCCTTGTCCACTTATATATAGTAACTAATGCGGTATATTAAGTTACTTTTTTGTTATTTCATGGCTTGACAACAGACATTTTTTTATAGCCAAGGAAAGATCTGGGCGTGAAGGAGTTAAGTTTATGTATTTAACAATGAAACAGTTGTATAAGGATAGTAAATACATACATAGTTTTTTATAATTAGTATAGATATTTTAATCAGTATATAAACGTTAGTTAATTATATGGGCACAGTGGCATAATGTGTGTGTGTGTATGTATGTTAAATTAGTAAAAAAATCATTGTCTAGTAGGTTAACCAATGAAGCACTTTTCCCATCTAAAAAAAGAAGAAACTAACTTAATATATCATCATAAAAAAAGATCACAAGCTTACCGTAGATAACACTATAGTCGCCAGTCACTCGCCACTGCACTAATGTCGCCAGGTACAATATATTACGAATTTCAGCCTCACTACAGACTTTGTTGTGCCATTGAAGACATGTAGTGTAATATACATAATATAAACTACTGTGTATCATCTTCAGTGACACATACAAATCAGTAGTGCTGCTATAATTCGTAATATATTGTGCCTGGCGACATTAGTGCAGTGGCAAGTGACTGGCGACTATAGTGTTGTCTACGGTAGAAATAAACAAGAAATAGCCTATATGACAACGTATCAGTCAATTAATATATCAATGTTAACAAAAGTACAAAATTATCGAAATAGAAGAAAAAAAATAGAATGAGTTAATATAAAAGGCAATTATAATAAAATGCACAATATTACACAGAGACTTAGTAAATTATAAATGATAGCAATTTAATATTTTTTTTGGAAACTACAGTATATTAAACATTATATTATTATCGTCGCAATGTATAAGTGATCCTATAAGAACATAAGAACATATAAGGATGCTACAAGAGGCCGCGAGTTAAGAGTTAATAGGAACATTTTATGGCCAGAAAACACATGGTAATTAAGTACATTGTAAGTACATTGTAAGTACATCTTTAAGTGATCGGTTACCTGTTACCTGTTCATCGATAGGTTGATTAAGTAGCGAACTGAGGCAATGATACGAGAGAGAGAGAGAGAGAGAGAGAGAGAGAGAGAGAGAGAGAAGAGAGAGAGAGAGAGAGAGAGAGAGAGAGAGAGAGAGAGAGAGAGAGAGAGAGAGAGAGAAAAAATCAGACCGAACATAATTTTTGTAGATAGATACGTGCCTTATTTCTTTTTTTTCTTTTTTTTTCTCTCTCTTCTCTCTCTCTCTCTCTCTCTCTCTCTCTCTCTCTCTCTCTCTCTCTCTCTCTCTCTCTCCTCTCTCTCTCTCTCTCTCTCTCTCTCTCCTCTCTCTCTCTCTCTCTCTCTCTCTCTCAATAATCGGCAAAAAAAAACTAACAGGCAACGAAAAAATTACATGTCAATTACAGAAAAATCAACGCGGACTGGAATGTATTATAAGTGCGACGTTCCTACATTACCTTATTGGGCAAAACTGCATTAGCTGCTACACACACACACACACACACACACACACACACACACACACACACAAACACACACACACACACACACACACACACACACACACACAAGGAGGGATCGCATTTGGCAAGTGTTAGATGTAGGGTGTTCACCGAAAAGGCAGGCACCGCTCGGGGATCGAACCCGAGACCTTCCACTTGCCGGGCGGATGTGCTACCGTTACACTACGGTCGCCTCCCGGTGACAACCCACACATCTCTCCCCTAAGGTCCCCCCAGGGCCAGTCCGGGGAATGTGTATCGCTCTGGATCCTACTCACTGCGCCATGTTAGAGGTAGGGGGTTCACCGAAAAGGCAGGCACCGCTCGGGGATCGAACCCGAGACCTTCCACTTGCCGGGCGGACGTGCTACCGTTACACTACGGTCGCCTCCCGGTGACAACCCACACAGCAAGTGAAGGTATCGGTACCTTAGCTATACTACACGCGTTCGTATGCAGCTTCACACTACTGCTGAGGACGCAAGGCAGCGGCCAGGGAACGTAGGTCCTCCACAGCGGTCTCCAGCTGCTCTCTTCTTTCTTCTCTCTTCTTGGTCTCTTCTTCCTCGAGGTGCTGCAGCCGTTGTTCTCTGAGGGAGGAAAGGAGACTTGAAGAACATAGAACATAAGGAAGCTACAAGAGGCCGTGAGACCTACACGAGGTAGTTCCTGTTACTTAACACTACCTACATCCACTTTTCATCCCCATCCATGAAATTATCCAGCCTTCTTTTAAAGCTTCATATTGACTCCGCACTAACTACTCCACGACTCAGTCCATTCCAATCATTTACCACCCTATTTGTGAACCAGTTTTTTTCCTATTTCCTTTTTAAATCTACGTTTTTCCAGTTTGAATCCGTTACTTCTTGTTCTACCCTGATTACTAGCCTAATAAACATGTGTGTGTGTGTGTGTGTGTGTGTGGTGTGTGTGTGTGTGTGTGTGGTGTGTGGTGGTGTGTGTGTGTGTAATAGTAATAGTAATAGTAATAGTAAATTTATTGCCATTATTGTTACATCTATAAATTGTATAAACAAACTTATATATACCATGTCTATTAACGGCATGGTCTGTCGAGCCAAGACTCTTTGACAGACGGAAATTTCTAATCTAAATTTGCAGTACACAGGCAACATTATTTTCTAAGAAATTATTTTGAATAGATTATGCAATCAAACTTTACAACTACAGTAAATAAGATTTCAATTATGTAAAAACAAGCACCAAATCTCCAACACATGCATTCTTACAAGCATTAACAATATAGAACATCCACACTGACTTGCGTATTGACACACACTTACATCGTTCGCCTAAGGCGTTTTCTGCGGGGGATTTCGCTTGCAAGCGAAAAAATTTCGATTGCAAGCGGTCACTTTTATAGTGCCCATATATATTTCATAGTGCCCAAACAAACATTTCGCTTGCTGCCGCAACAACAACAACAACCAATTCTTGCGGGTCGGGCAATCATCTTCCCTGGATGATTGAACAGCAAGCGAAATTTGAGCAATCAATTTTTTTTCGCTTGCAAGCGAAATCCCCCGCAGAAAACGCCTCTAACATCCTGTATTCTGACAAGTAAACAAATAACTCTTTATTTTCTTTTTAAATTGAAATAAATTACATGTAAATATTAATGTTTTTACATCAGTAGGAAGGGAATTCCACAGCTGAGGACCGTCACATACCACACTCTTGTTGTAGAGGCTTGTTCGAAATTGTGGACTCACTAGATTTATATTATTACCCCTCGTGTTATGAGAACTTTCAATAAATTTGAAAAGTTTGTTACCTGTATAGATAGTCATATTTTTAAAAATAAGCAACAATACAAATATATTTTTATGAATTTGAAATTTAATATATTTAACTGAGAATAATTACGGCTGGTAGAATCAAATTTATCCTTGAATAGAATAGATCTGATCATTCTATTTTGGGCTACTAATAATTTGTGCAAAAATGATGGCCATGTACAACCCCATATGGAGACACAGTAGATCAGGTGAGGGTAACACAAAGTGTAATAAATACTGACCATACTCTCTGTTGTTAGTGGATGGCGGACTCTATATAGGATGCCACATATTTTTGATAGCTTTGTACATACCTTATTAATATGATGGCTCCAATTAAAATTTTCATCGATAATTACACCCAAAAACTTTATATGAGAGACACGTTCTAATATTGGGGGCATGAAATTTTTTATTGAACGATTTTGAAACTGTATATAATTGGTTTTTGTAACATTAAGAGTGTGTGTGTGTGTGTGTGTGTGTGTGTGTGGTGGTGGTGTGGTGGGTGTGTGGGTGTGGGTGGTGTGTGGTGTGTGTGTGTGTGTGTGTGTGTGCTGGTCTGTGGTATTTTTTCTTCCTGTAGGAGACGTACCTGAGTGCCTCCGTGGTTTCGGTGTCCAGTTTGCTCTTGGTAGTGAAGGAGGCACCCGACAGGAGGCGCTCGTCTTTCTTGTGGTGGTTGATCTTTACCCGGAGGATGGGGGTTCGGTTGGGTCCGGACAGTAGCTGTATGTGGCCCGCGCGGGAGGACTTGACGAAGGGGCAGCGCAAGAAGAAGGTCTCCACTAAAAGACGAGCTCGAGGCGTGAGGTGAGCGAGTACAGCTTGGCGTCATCCACCACTTTCTGCAATGAAGGCAAGTGGTTGTCAGATGGGGTGAAACTGGCGGCAAATGTACGGACGCCTCACATCAGTTGTCTCACATCATAAGGCTATGTTAACATGCTGCATTTGTTTAGTAAGTAATAATAATCAATCAATCAATCATTGGAGGCATACGCCGGGGGGGCGCGTCGCCTCGCCCACCCTACGACGTCACTCCCGGGGGTCACCACGCACGAGTCCCCATTCAGGCTCCTTTCCCATACCAAGCAGCTCTCGACAAGAAGCATCAACTTGCCCCAGCCACGAGCCTTGTGGGCGCCCTCTTGGCCTCCTCCACGCCGGATTGTCTCTTACAGATACAACCCGATGGGAAGGATCGGTTTCAGGGTAGCGTGCCACATGCCCATATAGCCGAAGTTGGCGCTGACGGACTATGCAGGTAATATGCCTCGATTCTGTCTCACGGTGCAATCGCTGATTTGACACGTAATCATCCAACCGATACCCCATGATTCTGCGTAGACACTTATTACCAAAGGCATCAATTCGTCTTTTCAAATCGCTATTAAGTGTCCATGTCTCACAACCATAGAGTAAGACAGGGATCACAAGCGACTTGATGATCCGGATCTTTGTCCTCCTGCACAGGTACCGACAACGCCAAATACTCCCGCTGAGCGAGTCCATAGCACCGTGGGCTATGCCAATCCGCCGTAAGATTTCTTGACGTGACTCGCCGTCATTATGGACTGCGCTACCAAGGTATGTAAAACTTTCCAAGATCTCAATGTCCTCGCCGCACGCATGAACAGACTGTACCATTTCATCTAGTAAGCCTCCAAACACCTGGACCTTGGTCTTGAGCCAGGAGACCTCAAGTCCCAAAGGCTTTGCCTCCTCGTGCAGCGCCTCGAGAGCCATCACCAGGACCTCCAGCAACTCAGCAAAGATTACTGCATCATCGGCAAAAACAAGATCAGTGATCTTGGTGTTGCCGAGGGATGCTCCACAATAACTTTGCTCTAAACTTTGCCCAATACCCAGTCCATACAAGTGTTGAAAAGTGATGGGGCAAGGACGCACCTTGCCTCACTCCTGTATTAACAGGAAAGAAGCTGGATATACCTCCCCCACACTTCACAGCACTCTCAGTCCCAGAGTACAGACTAGTCATCAAACCAATAGTCCTTGCAGGAATCCCGCGAAGTCGTAGAAGGTCCCAGAATGATTCACGATGCACTGAGTCAAACGCCTTCTTGAGATCAAGATAGGCTGCAAGCATCCCCTGTCGAAACTCACGTCGGCGTTCCACCAGGAAACGAAGCGCTAGGATACGGTCCGTTGTTGACTTGCCAGGTGTGAACCCAGACTGCTGAGGTCTCTGATGCTTCAGCAGATGACTGCGGATCCGTGCCAGCAATAGATGGGCAAGCACCTTGCCTGGCACGCTGAGCAGTGTAATACCGCGGTAATTGTTGCAGTCCTGACGGTCCCCTTTCCCTTTCCAGATAGGGACGACCAGCCCCCTTTTCCAGTCAGGAGGAATGGTACCTGATTGCCACACAACAGTCAGGACAGCATGCAGCCCGCGGATCATGGCCTCACCCCCATGTTTGAGGAGCTCCGCACTGATATTACAAATACCAGCTGCCTTTCCACCCCTCAACTTTGCTACAGCTTCTCTGACTTCGTCAAGGGAGGGTGCAGTTTCGTCAATGGGAGTATCGGCATCCACTGCCTGTAATCCAGTGGTGTGAAGCTGCTCAGTTGGAGGGTCCACCGTGAACAACTGCTCAAAGTACTCAGCCCAACGAACCATCTGCCCATCCATGTCCGACACGAGGCGCCCATGATGACGAGATGAAAACTTGGAACGGAGCTTCTTCAGGGCTCGGTAGGCGGGTCGGAGGTCATTAGCGGCGTTCAAATGGCCCTCGACATCCTCAGCGAGGCTCCTGATATACCTCTTCTTGTCTCTCCCCAGGAGGGTTCTAGTCCGACGTGACAAAGCCCTGTGCTGGTCTTGGTTCCCAGCCAGCCTGGCAGCGCGACTCTCCTCGATTTTCTCCAGCGTTTCCGTCGAAACAAAACCACGCCTTGACCTCGGGTGCTCTCCCCAATACACTCCTTGGCAGCCTGTAGAGTTTCACGTTTGAAGGTATCCCACAGTTCTACAGGGTCCTCGAGGGCACCGAGCACATCAAACCGATTTGAGACTGCCACCGCATACTCACGAGCACATGTCAAGTCCTTCAGTTTCTCAAGATGAAACACAGTACGGTTACCTCTTGAGATTCTTCTGGACTTGACATGAAGCTTAAGTGTAGCAACAACAAGTCTGTGATCTGTTCCAAAGAACTCTGCACTCCAGTAAACCCTGCAGCTCTGGAGGATCCTCCAACGAGTACTAACGAGGACGTGGTCGGTCTCCTTAGCTACCCCTCCGGCATTACTATACCATGTCCAGCGGTGAAGCTCTGGCCTCTGATACCAAGAACCTGCAATTCTCAACCTACTGGACCTCGCAAAATTCAGATGCAGAGAACTGTTAATGTTTCTGGAACCGGAGCCATGGGGACCAACATATAACTCGTAGCCATCTCTCACAGTGCCAGTAGTAGTATTGAAGTCGCCCAAGACAATGAGTGTGTCCCGAGGAGGACACTGGTCTAATACAGAGTCGAGGTTAGCGTATAACATCTCCTTCTCTTCAGTTTTACGCACATCGGTAGGAGCGTACACTGCAACAAGAAACATGAAACCCAGAGTGTGTTTCATCATCACACGCATTATACGCTCATCAACCGGAGTAACCTCAACAACTGACGGCTGCAGTTTGCTGGAGATGCCTATAGCTACTCCCCGGAGATGGTCGCCATTGCTCATGCCGGACCAGTAGTAGGTGTAACCCCCACTGCTAGTCTCGCCACTGCCAGGCCTCCTCGTCTCAGAGAGTCCCACTATATTCAGCCTCAGCCTACTGAGCTCGCCCGATAGGAGAGGTAGACGACGATCGTCTGAGAGGCTCAGAACGTTCCACGAGCCCACACGAAGAACCCTCCGGAGGTTTATCCCAGGAGTGATTCGACGGGCAGGCGCCGCCTCTGCACCGCCCCGGCCACCCCCATAAGAAAAAGAAAGTAATAATAATGAGAGATACATTCCATACAAGCCTGTATGTTCGTTGTGGCTGTGGAACTCATGACAATATATTCTAAACGGTACAAAATAATGCATTGCCCGACAGCTAGGAAGGTCACGTTTTGGACGTATTTTTACAATCTGGAATATGATGATAATGTAAATCAACGTCTAATCGACAAAGACCCTGGTCTGAGATCTGCATTCAGGGGTGGAATCTATCCTGCAACATCATTCTTAAGGGAGTGACAGTTTTTTGGACTCAACACATTATTGAAGGCCGAAAAACAAGCATACTCTTGTTAGCCCCCCCCCCCCCCCCTTGACCCACGGGCCATTTTCCGCGCCTGCGCACTAGCTCTCTCCTGAGTCTGCAGTATACCTGGGTGTCTGTCACGGCGAGACCGTTCATCACGTTCATCAGCACCAAGAAGATGAGGAAGAGGAACACCAGGAACACGAGCACCGCCGAGGTCATCCACAACGACTTTGGGAAGCCGTCGCGCAGGTCCGAGTACTCGAACTCGCCCGTCGACATCACGATGGCCTTGGGAAGCGTCGTCCAGAAGTTGCTGAAGTCCCCAGTCTGTGTGGTGGACAAGAGAAGGGGAGTTTAGGTGTGTGTGTGTGTGTGTGTGTGTGTGTGTGTGTGTGTGTGTGTGTGTTGTGTGTGTGTGTGTGTGTGTGTGTGTGTCCTATTCACCCATGGTCTTGTCCACGCGAGCTGGCTCGCGATCCCCAGTTTCACCCTCTCAGTGCGAGCTTGGAGCTCATTATTACCGATCTTTGGGCAATGCTGGGACCTCACAATCCACACACCCCCATCCCCTTGCTCAAGGAGGACAGAACCGCCCGAATTTCACAGTGGAAAAATCCCCGGGATTGAACGGGGTCGGGGATCGAACGCCGGACCACAGAATGATGCCGGACGCCCTAACCAACTGAGCCACACGTGTGTGTGTGTGTGTGTGTGTGTGTGTGTGTGTGTGTGTGTGTGTGTGCGTGTGTGTGTGTGCGTGCGTACCTCGTCGTTGCCTGAGGGCTGGAGGATGATGTTGAAGCTGATGGTGAAGGAGAGGATGAGGGCGCCGAAGAGGAAGATCAGCTTCAGGAAATTCGAGGACACTTCGCGCAGCATGGTGATGTAGAGGGCGAGGTGGGGCGCGCGGCCCAGCATCAGCACGAACTCGTACCTGGAACCAGGACTTCCTCTCAGTACCCTACCTCACGCACGCCGCCAGGACCCCCTCCCCCCCTCTCCCTGCCCATGAAGCACCGCCCGGAGGCTGGCGACCTTGTACTCACCAAGCGACGATCATGGCCCAGGCAGCAAGGTGTCGCGTGGGGTCCACCGGGAGCGGCGCGGCGCACAACACCACCACCCCCACCAGCAGGAACCACTCCAGGTAGTTTTCGATGCTCTTGAAGTAAAACTTGCGGTTGTTTATCATCTGGAATCCCTCGCGCAGCAGCATGTACAGCCAGACGGGCACCATCAGCACCGTCAGCACGGTCACGCTGGACGCCTGAGCCTGCACCTTGGCATCCAGGGTGGCGTCGGTGGTGCCGTTGGCGAGCAGCCTTGACTGCCGCAGCTGCAGCAGGCGGAGGTCCTTCAGGAAGTACACGAACACGGTGAGCACCACCACGAAGAACAGGTAGATGCCCAAGTTGGCGAGGTAGAAGGGCAGAGCCTTGCGCCACTTGGCGTACAGCAGAGTCTGCACCAACGGGTGCTTGACGGCGTGACGGTGCCTCCGGCTGCGACACATCTCCATCAGCGTCTCCATCTCGTTCACGGGCTCGGGCTCGCTCTTGGTCTTCTCCTGCTGCGGTGGAAGCAGAAAACGGTAGTCGAGGTGTAGCGTGTAGTCCTCGCTCACCACGTTCTCAGTCTTGTCCTCACTGTCGCAGTGGTGCTTGATGCAGCCGTCCATGGCGCACTTCAGTGTGGCGGGCTTTATCTTGTCCAGGACGTTGCCGATGTCATCGCCGGCCACCTTGCGGCGGGCTCCCAGGAAGGCCCCGGCCTGCAGCACCTCGGTCACCGCCTCCTGGTCGTTGAAGTTCGCGGAAACATGCAGCGCCGTCTCGTCCCCCTGGTTCAGGTTAAGCAGGACGTCTTTTTTCAGCAGGCGGCGGAGGCACGCCATGTGGTCCCTTTCCTGGTTGCCACCGCCAAGGCGAGTGCTTTCCATCAGCTTCCGGACGAGGCTGGTGGTGTGCTCGCCTAAGTCCAGGGTCTTGGGGCCACCCTTCATCTTTTCTACAAGTTCGATGAAGATGTCGGAGTGGCCCTTGGCGGCAGCGCAGTGGAGGGGCAGCTCGCCCGTGCCTTCCTTCACCCAGGGGTCGGCGCCGTGCTGCAGCAACACCTTCACCAAACCCGCGTTGGTGGTGTCCACGGCGTGGAACAGCAGCGTGTGGCTGCCCAGCCTTTGGTTCACTGCTTCAAGTACTTCCTTCTCTGGCTTCCCCTGCAGCACAACACCCGCGTTACCTCCGCCCATGCAAACCTCGTCGACAAAGTGGCCTGCCAAGGGACTCGGATGGGGCTGCTGCCGCTGCCGCAGTTCTTCCGTTGTAAGCCATTCATTTTGGATGAACAGCTGCTCTAAGGTGGCGCCGCCCACTTCCTCAGACACCGAGGCTCCTACTTTCACCAGCTTCTTACACAGCTCCAGAAGACTCTGTTCCCAGGGCTTTCCTTTCCCTTGCAGCAGCTTGGCCACGGCCACGGCCAGCGGAGTGGCGTGGGTCAGGCGGGCCTGGTTGGCGTGGGGCTCCAGGTCCAGCTTCTTGACGTGGTCGGAGCTCAGCAGCAGGCTCGCCACCTCCAGCAAGCGGCTGCGCTCCTTCTCCTCCTTGGACGCGGACAGGTTCAGCACCAGCAGGTGCAGCGCTGAAAAGTGGTTGTCGCCGCGCGCGTTGACCTTGGCTTTAGCGAGGAGGAGTTGTTTCAGTGCGCCGGGCTGCGCTTTGTCCAGCGCGTTGATCAGGGCCGTCTGTCCATCGCTGTCGGGGGCCTCCAGGTCCTCCGCAGACAGCGGGGGATTCAGCAACAGCTCGAGGCACTTCACGGCCCCGTGTCTGGCGGCGACGTGCAGGGAGGTGGCGGTGTCTGCTGACAGACCTTCACGTTTGGGTCTGAGCACAGCGGCGCGGCTCCAGAGCTGCACCATCTGCTGCACCGAGGCAGCGTCGTCCCTCTCCAGGTGGTGACGCACCAAAGCTGCATCCAGCTGCTGCGGCGACTCCATCGGCACCGCCACCAGGGGCGCCTTCTGGCTGTCCGTCCCGGCTACCATGGCCACTCCTGGGGGGGGGGGAGAGAGAGAGAGAGAGAGAGAGAGAGAAGAGAGAGAGAGAGAGAGAGAGAGAGCGAGAGAGAGAGAGAGAGAGACTCAGTGTTAATTACAATAACAACCCCGCCACTCAGCGGTCATGAATCCCAGCCGCGTGTCTGTTGCGTGTCTCGCACACACACACACACACACACACACACACACAGGCCAAGTCACACATGGTGGAATCCGTAGCAATATTTACGAAAACAGAACGTCCATCCACCCATCCACCCATCCATCCGTGCAGTCATGCATCCACTAACCACATTAATCATTACCTACCACTATCATTATCATTGTTATCATTATCATTATTATCATTATTCTCATTATCACTGGGCGTAGCATTAGTAGTAGTAACAGTATACATGATCGTAGTAGTAGTGGTAGTAGAAGTAGTAGTAGCAGTATACAGAGGTGGGCGCGATACTTTTTTTTGGTAGTGCGATAACGATACTGCGATACTTTTTTCCCGCTAGTTCGATACGCAATACTCCGCTACTTTTTCGGATTTTCTTAAAACGATACGCGATACTGCGATACTCCGCTACCGATACTTTTTTCTTAAAGCGATAGTATCGCAGCGATACTGCGATACCAAAAATTTTGCTTTGCGATAATTTGCTACCTAAGAAAACCCTGTATTAGCCAAAAAAAGATCTATTTTACTTAAACTACAGTTTAGGCACATTAAAACATTGTAATTTATTTATTTTAAAACTGACAAACTGTTTAAGGTCGTCTTTTAAAGTATTGCGGGAAATTTAAGCGATGCTTGAGTTGCGATACTCATACTCCGCTACTTTGCATGCTTTGCGATACTGCGATACTGCGATACTTTTTTGGCGGTGCGATAGTAACGCAGTATCGCACTAAGTATCGCTCTCGCCCACCTCTGGTAGTATAGTAGTAGTAGTAGTAGTAGTAGTAGTAGCAGGCAGTGGCGGCTCGTGATAAATACAATGGGGGGACTGCAGCTTCACACAACAGTAGGATATACAAATTTTACCTATCTCAGGTATGAGTTGTAGTTGATGTTCACGGATTTCAGGGCATGGTAGTAGTGGTGGTGGTAGAAGGGATGGCGGGGTAGTAGTGGTGGTGGTAGAAGGGATGGTGGGGGTGGTATCGTTGGTAGTAGAGGGGATGGCTGAGGTGGTGATGGTAGAATTACAGTATTACTTGAAAATAAAGTCGGCACCGCTTGATTTTAGTCTTTTCATTTAATGTCAGCTGGGACAAGTTGATGTTTTGCAAATACTTCACTCGATTTTCTATAGTCAGAGGGTAATTAAAGAAAGCACGATATAACCACACTGTCTATACGCACTGTAAACACGAGAGGAACGAGACTTAGCTGCCTCTTCTGCAGCTCTTGGCGTTCATAAGGGGCGCGGCGGCAGCAGACATGAATCGTACAGCAAATATGAAAGTAACTTACATTTAGGTCTGGTTTTAATGAAAATTCACTTAGTAACGTATTGAAAATAACACATAATGACTTTTTACTATGATATCTTTGTTGGGAGTGTATCAATTCTGCTGTGTCTCTAAAGGCATCATACACCTGGCAGTGAGTGTCTGGGGGTGCTGCAGCTCTGCAGCCCTATGCCACGAGCCGCCACTGGTAGTAGTAGTGGTGATAGTAATAGTTTTCGAGGTGCTAATAGTAGTAGTAGTAGTAGTAGTAAGTAGTCCATTACAGTGCCTTAATTTCCTTTATTTCCCTTTGTCCGTCCCTTTCACCACACCACCACCACCATTACCACCACCACCACCATCACCACCACCACCACCACCATTACCACCACCACCACCACCACCACCACTACCACTAC
>JACEEZ010015739.1:35000-37500 GCA_016584305.1 Chionoecetes opilio
TAGGAAGGTTAAGTTAGAGAAGTTAAGAAGGTTAAGTTAGGAAGGTTAAGTTAGGAAGGTTAGGTTGAATTAGGAAGGTTTAGGGAGCTTAAAGAAGAGAGGGATAAGGAAGGGAGAGAAGAAGGCAAGAGGAGGAGGAGGAGGAGGAGGAGGAGGAGGAGGAGAGAGGAATTATAGATTATAGAATTAAGGATTATGTAAATTTTAAAGAATGGCAAGGAGGGAAAGATGAAGAAAAAGAGGAGAGGAGGTAGGAATGCAGAGGAGGAGAGGGATGAGGCCAGGAGAGGCGGAGGAGGTGAGGAGGAGGAGAATGAGGAGGATGGAGGAGGAGAGGAAGAGGAGAGGTATAATTTCTCAGGTGACAAAAAGAACGGAGACAATCTGAAACTGCAGACAAGAGAGAGAAGAGAGAGAGAGAGAGAGAGAGAAGGAGAGAGAGAGAGAGAGAGAGAGAGAGGAAGAAGAGAGAGTTCGCGAGTTCGCATAATCATCCTTCAATTATCTTCCTTTCTTCCCTTCATTCTTTCCCATTACTTATTAAACCTCATAATCTACTACTACTACTACTACTACTACTACTCTACTACTACTACTACTACTTTATATCAACAACACAACAATATCGACTACTAACTAAATACTAAGTTTTTTTAATATTCTACTACTAATTTACTTACGATAATTACCTCCACCGTACCTCTTTTTTGCAGTTTGGTAGCAATAAACCCCACCTCGCTAATTGACTGTGGCCCAACCTTAAATTCCCTGTAAATTACATACATTTTACTGACTTAAGCAATTTTAAAAGACCCGTTTATTCCTACCTACCTTTGGTATACTTTATACTTTTACTTCATGGCTTGACACATATGTTGTTTAGAGGCGAGTGAAAGATCTCGCTGAGCAAGGGGGCTTAATGGGAGTGAGTATAATAGCCCATTCCCCCACCCCACTTGCCGGAGCCCTTGGCTGGTGCTTCTTTTCCTTACTTCCAGTCCATATCTTTTTTAATCCTCCTCTTCCATCCGTCAGATGGAATTTCTGGTGCTTGTAGGCACTATAGATTTCGACTTTCAATATATCTTCAAGTACTTTTTTTTTTTGCTCTCCTCTCGTCGCACTCTCGCGGGGACTCCTTCGCGTCTCGCTCTCTCTTCGTCTACTCGGTCTCAAACGCTCTCTCTCTCTCTGTCTCACTCTCTCTCGTCATGTCTCGCATGAGACTCATTATGCGTATTGGCTTTCCTTCCTTTTCTAAATTTCTAGGTCAAAACAAAGGGTTGGCAAAGACGTCTTGCACATTTACATGCCCTGGCAAGGTCTAAAGTTACGAGCCTGATAACACGAATCCCCTGTTTAGTTAGCATGGTTAAGTCTGGAACGTTTGGGGATCAAGTCAAGGTTGTATGGGTAGGGACTTACGTAGGCAGGTAACTTAGGAAGGTAGGAATTCGAAGGTTTGGGAGCTTGAAAGAGTGCTATGAGAGGAGGAAGCATGAGGAGGCCGTTGGGAGGAGGATGGAGAGAAGGAGGATAAGGAGAGATGATTATAGATTAAGGATATGTAAATTTAAAGAATGCAGGCGGAAAGTGAAGAATAGTAGGTGAGGAGGAGTAGAGTAGGAGGATAGAGGAGGGCTGAGGAGATATATTCAGGACAGAAAGATACGGCGAGAGATCTGAAACTGAGAGAGACTGAGAGGAGAGAGAGTGAGAGAGAAGGATGGAGAGAGATCGAGAGAGCGGAGAGAGAGAGACGAGAATAGAGAGAGAGAAGGAGTTTAGATCCAGGCTGAGAAGAGAGAGCGAGAGAGAGCGAGACGAAGTACCGAGTGAGGCAGAGGAGAGAGAGAGAGGGGAGAGGAGAGTGAGAGAGGAGGAGAAGATGAGACGACAAGTAGAGAGTGAGTTCGCGATCTTCTATATCTCCTTCAATACTTCCTCTTCCCTTCATTCTTCCTTCATTCTTATTAAACTCATCACTCACTATATTTACACCCCTACACTATGCTACTACTATACTGCTACTACTACACAACAACAAACTACTACGACTACTACGACTACTACTTACTACTACAACAACAACAACAACTACTACGACTACAACTACTACTACCTACTACTATTACTACTATAACTACTACTACTACTACTAAGATAGAAATAAAGGTCATGATTATTAAAAAAAAGTTCGTCATTATTTCTATTTATGACACACCGGAAAGCTTTTATCAGAACTCAGCATCCGTTTCAGATAGTAGTAGTAGTAGTAGTAGTAGTAGTGAAAAGTGTAGTAGTAGTAGTATAAGTAGTTAAGTGGTGTAGTTTAGGGTTTTGGAAATAAGTAGTTCTTGAACATTTAATCACACACTTAAGGAAGTTAGAGAAGGGGGGGGGGGGGGGGGGGGGGGGGGGGGGGGGGGGGGGGGGGGGGGGGGGGGGGGGGGGGGGGGGGGGGGGGGGGGGGGGGGGGGGGGGGGGGGGGGGGGGGGGG
>JACEEZ010015739.1:42500-45329 GCA_016584305.1 Chionoecetes opilio
AACCTTTTATCCAAATACATTATTACTATCAAAACCCACCACACCAACAATTTTACTAACCCCCTTTCTACTACTACTACACTAAACCACTACACTACTACCTTTCTACACTACTACTACTACCACTACTCTACTACACTACAAAATACCACATATATCTAAACTCTACTACTACTAAACTACTACTACCCACTACCTACTCTACTATACTACTACTAAATACTACTACTACTACTACTACTACTACTAATTACTACTACTATTTCTATTACTATACACTACTATTACCACTACTACTACTACTACTACTACTACTATACTACACTACTCTATATATTACTAACTAACAAAAACAAACATTCTACACACATCACTTCTCTCTCACACAACAACTACACACAAAAACCCAACACTAACACACACACCAACAACAACAATAAACAACAAAAACAAACACCTACACACACCACCCCCACACACACCACAAACACATACACACACACACACACACACACACACACACACACACACACAACACCAAAACCCCCACACACACACACACACACAACCACACACACCACCACACACACACACACAACACACACACCACACACAACCACACACACAACACCACACAAACACAGAATAAAATTTGCACGATACTACTATATTCTTTTAAATCTTACGTGAGGTCTCTCCTCTCTCTTTTCTCCTCTTTTCTCTTCCTCCTCTCTTTTTTTCTCTCAGCGTCATCATCAGAAGCGCTGGTGTCCGCTTTCTCTCTTTTCTCCTCCCCTCCCTCATCTCTCCTCGCTCTCTCCCCCTAGTCCCCGGAAAGCGCTGGTGGTCACGCTTCCCCCTCTCCCCCTCTCTCTCTCCCCTTTTCCCCTCCCCCTCTCTCTCTCTCTCCCCCTCCTCTTCTTCTTTTTTCCCCCTTTCTCTCCTCTCCTCTCCTCCGCGTCATCATCCCTTGTTCAGTTTTTCCTTCTCTCTCTCTCTATTCTTTTCTACTCTCTCCTACTCTCTTCTCTCTCTTCGTCTCTTTACTTCTCTCTCACTCTCTTCTCTCTCTTCCTCTTCTCTCCACCCTCCCTTCCTACTACTATCCCCTTTATACTATTACCCATACTAACTACTACTACTATTCTTCTACTACTTACTACTACTACTACTAATTACTACTACTACAACATACCACACTCAACTACTATATATCTATAACAACTAACTAACACAACAACAACTACACACACTACTACTACTCTAACTACACTAAACTACTATTACTACTACAATGATATACAAAGGCTCCATAACGCTCAATATATATTCTTCATATCTCCTATTTGAGAGAGAGGGGAGAGAGAGAGAGAGAGAGAGAGGGAAGAGAGGGGAGAGAGAGAGAGAGAAAAGAGAGAGAGAGAAATAGCGACACCTGGCAGTTAGCAGCACGTGGGCCGCACGCGCTGAGGGAGAAAAAAAGGAGGGAGGAGGAAGAGGAGGGGGGGAGGAGGGGGGAGGAGGAGGAGGTAGGATTACTTTTTTACGTGTTGATTCCCTCCCTCCCCGTCTCTCTCTCTTCTCTTTCCCCCTCTCTTTCTCTCTCTTTTTCTCTCTCGCTCTCTCTCTCCCCTCTCTCCTCTTTTCCTCTTCTCTTCTTCCCATGTCATTATTTACCAAGTGCGAAAAGAATAGAAAGGAGGGGGAAGGGAGGGTTTGAGGAGGAGGGAGAAGAGGAGGTTGAGGGAGGAGGTAGGGGTTGAGGAGGAGGAGAAGGAGGAGGAGGTTGGGGAGGAGGAGGAGGAGGAGGAGGAGGTTGAGGAGGAGGAGGAGGAGGAGGAGGAGGAGGGGGTTTTGGGGAAAGGAGGAGGTAGGAGGAGGTTGAGGAGGAGGAGGAGGAGGAAGGAGGAGAGTTTGAGGAGGAGGAAGGAGGAGGTAGAAAGACAGTGAAGGAAGAATAAAGAGGAGGAAAGAGGAGAAAGGTAGTTGGTTTTTTGATGAGAGAGGAGAGAGAGAGAGGAAAAGAGAGGGGAGAAAAGAGAGAGAGAGAGAGAGAGAGCGCTATTACCTTCTCCCCGGGCAAGGATGTTGGGGCTTTAAATAATCTCTCGCCCTCCTTTCCTCCTCTCTCTCTCCTTCCTCCTTCCTCCTTCCTCCTTCCTTCTCTCCCTCCTTCTTTCCCTCCCTTCTTTCTTCCTCTTAGACATTCCTTCTCCCCATCTAAACGCGCCACACACACACACACACACACACACACACACACACACACACACACACACACCACATTAATATCGTAGACATGAATGAATGGGATTTATGATTTTTTTTTCTCCTCTCTTCTCTCTCTCCTCCTTTCCCTTTTCTTTTCTCCCCCCTCTCTCTCCTCTGTCCCCTCTCTCTCTCTCTCTTTCTCTCTATCCCTCTCCTGTCTCTCTCTCTAATAATAGTAATAATAATAGCAAGAATAAAACCGGAGATGAGCACAGTGGCGATGCACCTTAAGATTTTTCTCTCTCTCTAATAATAGTAATTATAATAGCAAGAATAAAACCGGAGATGAGCACAGTGGCGATGCACCTTAAGTTAACCTTCCAGTGAAATATAATTTGTAAAAAAAAAAGGAGAGAATGAAACTAAATAAATTTGGGGAAATATGTAACAGAAACGTTCATGGAATATTGTTGTTTATATAATTTTATGGTAAATATAAGATGTTATTATTTTAACGAGGTGAAAAATCCTGCCCCCTTGCTGCTTACTGCCTGATATTTGATTGCCGGGGAAGAATAACGCTTCTTCTAATTCACTGTATTTATCATAGTTTAAACC
>JACEEZ010015740.1:0-2500 GCA_016584305.1 Chionoecetes opilio
TTTTTTTTTATCAAATTATTCTCTCTTCAACTCATCACACGACTCCCAATCACTCATTTATCAACACTATCTTACAATATCACCTCTACTACATTATTCTCTCCTCCATTTTTTCATCTAAATATTGTATTAAAACCAAATTTCCCTAAATATCATGTTAGCTTCAATCATAATTTTCTTCCATCTGATCCTCTTTCGATTTTCCTCAAGCATTTTCTTTATTCAATTATCTTTTATCTTTTATGTTGATGTATATTGCGATCTTTATCAAATTTCTCTTCTCCACTTTCTTTCTTCTTTTTCTTAGTCTCCATTTACGACCCCTTGAGGCCCAGAACGTAATTTCCATTGTAATTTGGGTACCATTAGACGCGTTTTAGTGATTATAAGCAATAATTTATAGATATGACCTGTTTAGTATCCTTGTCCCCTAACTAATTTTGCATATTTAGTTATTTTTCGTAATTATATGACTAACAACAGACGATTTTATATAGCAAAGGAAAGATCTGGACGTGAAGGGATTAATGTAATGTATTGATAAGACATGTGATAATCAAGACATATTTGTATCATGTATTATATTGTAATTGTTATCATATCAATTCTATCATATTAAGAAATTATTAAAATACAACTCATATTAATTAATTCATATCATGTATTTTATTGTATTTGTATTGCATCGATTACATAACACGTGTCAATAAACAGGGAATGTGTGCTAAGATAAATGAGAAATATAATGTAATACGTAAAATATGGAATGTAATTTACACATAATTCAAAGAAAAATCTTTTTTTTTTTTTTTTTTTTTTTTTTTTTTTTTTTTTTTTTTTTTTTTTTTTTTTTACATGACAAGGAACTGGCCAAGGGCACAACAAAAATGGGTAACACAAAGCCCGCTTAGTTGCCAGTCCCTATACAGAAGACAGTAAGAGAATAAAATAAAAATAGCGGGGTAGGCCAATTTAGTTCGGAAATAAAAATGAAGTTCAAAAAAAAAAACGCATATGCATAAAATAAAAATAGCGGGGTAGGCCAATTTAGTTCGGAAATAAAAATGAAGTTACATAAAAAAAACGCATATGCATAAAAGGTTATATTTACGAAAACCAAATACCGATTAAGAGGAAAGAGTCTAGGAGATAATAATACGATGAATTTTAGATGAATGAAAAAAAAGAAGAAAAAAAAACATAAAAAATGAGAAATGAAAAAACAACAACTCCTCACACATTTATAATCACTCATTTGTACTCACCAAGGCGAAGCGACGTGATGAATCCTTTACAAATGACTCACCGTAAACTGTAGGTAAAGGAAGGAATTTGTTAAGACCACATACACATAATACAAAACATTACAAAATAGCACATGACTACCACATAACCACATACTACAGAGGAAGTAAAAAATAACACATACCACATAACCACATACTACAGAGGAAGTAAAAAAAAAAAACACTACACACTGCTACACCTGAATTACACACACACACACACACACACAGACACACACACACACACACACACACACACACACACACACACAGACACACACACACACACACAACGAAAAAAACTATGTGCATCTAAGCGAAGAAAAGACGGTCATGAGTTAGTTCTTAAGCGGAACACACACACACCCCAACACACACACAAAACACACACACACACCCCACACACACAACACACACACACACACACACATCACACGTACTGTTACCTCTAATTAACGCAAACTGGAAAAGAGCTTCAGGCGTGTTAAGGTGTGCACTTGTCTGTGATTTAAAGATGAGACTGGTTTTGGTAGTGACCGAGGCAGGCAGGGAGGCAGGGAGGGAGGCAGGGAGGCAGGGAGGGAGAGAGGGAAGGAGGCAGGGAGGCAGGGAGAGAGGGAGGGAGAGAGGTAGGCAGGGAGAGGGGAAGGAAGAGAGACAGGGAGGCAGGGAGAGAGGGAGAGTGCAGGAAGGGAGGCAGGGTGGGAGGGAAGGAGAGAGAGAGATGAGAGAGGTAGGGAAAGGCAGGGAGGAAGTGAGAGGAGAGAGGTAGGCAGGAGAGGGGAAGGAAGAGAGGCAGAGAGGCAGGGAGAGAGGGAGGCAAGGAGGAAGGAATAGGGAGACATACAGGGATGGAGGGAGAGAGAGAGGGGGCAGGAAGAGAGGGAGATAACAGGGAGGGATAGGGAGAGAGAGAGGGGAGAGAGAGAAGGAGAGAGAGAGAGAAAGGGGAGAGCGGAGCGAGGAGAGAGGAGGAGAAGAGAGAAGAGGGGAGAGAGGGAGAGAAGAGAGAGAGAGAGGAGGGGAAGAGGCAGGGAGAGAGGGAGGGAGGGAGAGGGGACAGGAGGAGGCAGGGAGGAGGAGGAAGGGATAGATACAGGGAGAAGAGAGGGGAGATACAGGAAGGAGGCAGGGAGAGAGAGAGAGAAAGAGAGAAGAGAGAGAGAGAGAAAAAGAGAGAGGGGGGAAGAGAGAGAAGAGAGGAGGGGGAGAGA
>JACEEZ010015740.1:17500-42500 GCA_016584305.1 Chionoecetes opilio
GCTACTACTACTACTACTACTACTACTACTACTACTACTACTACTACTACTACTACTACATACTGTTACTACTGCTACTACTACTACTACTACTACTACTATAGATTAGGTTAGGTTAGGTTAGGTTACTACTATTCCTACTACTACTACCACCACTAATATTACTACCACTAATATTACTACTAAACGAAAATACATGGGCAAAAAACCCGTCCTACACTCGTGATAGATCGAAAAATCATATTCAGGTCAAAACCGAGTGAAATGGCATCAGTTCGGAAACAAAAGTTGATGCAAGTTAACCTGTGTCGAGATAGTCAAAGCAAAAACTTGAGTTGAAGAAAAGGAAATGTATTGAGATGATTTTTATTTCTTCATCTTCATTTACGATCATGTTATACACGGAGACAGTGAAGTAGATGGATGAAAAAATTTGTATGTATCAGAACAAATAGTGGGTGAATGGCTGTGCGTCAGTGTGCGTGTGTCTGGTGAGTGTCTGGTGAGTGTGAGTGTGTGTGTGTGTCCGTGTGTGGGTGAATGGGCGTGTGTGTGTCAGTGAGTGTGTGGGTGAATGGGCGTGTGTGTGTCAGTGAGTGTGTGGTGAATGGGCGTGTGTGTGTCAGTGAGTGTGTGGGTGAATGGGCGTGTGTGTGTCAGTGAGTGTGTGGGTGAATGGGCGTGTGTGTGTCAGTGAGTGTGTGGGTGAATGGGCGTGTGTGTGTCAGTGAGTGTGTGGGTGAATGGGCGTGTGTGTGTCAGTGAGTGTGTGGGTGAATGGCGTGTGTGTGTCAGTGAGTGTGTGGGTGAATGGGCGTGTGTGTCAGTGAGTGTGTGGGTGAATGGCGTGTGTGTGTCAGTGAGTGTGTGGGTGAATGGGCGTGTGTGTCAGTGGTGTGTGGGTGAATGGGCGTGTGTGTGTCAGTGAGTGTGGGGTGAATGGCGTGTGTGTCAGTGAGTGTGTGGGTGAATGGGCGTGTGTGTGTCAGTGAGTGTGTGGGTGAATGGGCGTGTGTGTGTCAGTGAGTGTGTGGGTGAATGGGCGTGTGTGTGTCAGTGAGTGTGTGGGTGAATGGGCGTGTGTGAGTGTACGTGTGTGTGTCGAGTATGTATGTGTGTGTGCGTGTGTGTGTGGTGTGTGTGTGTGGGTGTGTGTGTGTGTGTGTGTGGTGTGTGTGTGGTGTGTGTGGTGTGGAGGTGTGTGTGTGTGTGTGTGGTGTGTGGTGTGAGGTACGGTGTGTGGTTGTGGGTGAATGGGCGTGTGTGTGTTGTGTGTGGGAGGTGTGTGGTGTGTGTGGTGGTGTGTGTGTGTTGTGTGTGTGTGTGTGTGTGTGTGTGTGTGTGGTGTGGGGTGGTGTGTGTGGGTGTGTGTGTGTGGGGGAGTAGTGTGTGTGTGTGTGTGGTGAATGGCGTGTGTGTGTTGTGTGTGTGTTGTGGTGTGTGTGTGTGTGGTGTGTGTGTGGGTGTGTGTGTGGTGTGTGTGGGTGGGAGGTACGTGTGTTGTGTGTGTGGGTGAATGGGCGTGTGTGTGTATGTGTGTGTGGGAGGTGTGTGTGTGTGTGTGTGTGTGGGAGGGTGTGTGTGTGTGTGTGTGTGTGTGGGAGGTACGTGTGTGTGTGGGTGTGGGTGTGGGTGTACAGATGGGGACTGAGAGATAGAAACCGGATAGAAAAGTTATATCAATATATATACATTGACGAAAAAGAAATATAATCTGAAGAAATAAAATAAATGAATATTAAAATAACATGAAAGAAACACGATGAGTGAGTAAAGTCAATATCTATCTAGTACACATTGATTGAAAAAAAAATATTATATAAAGAAATAAAAGAAATCGATATTAAACATGACACAAATAAATAAACTGGATATAAGTAAAATCAATAGACTACGTAGTACATATACATTGACAAAAAATATATATATAATAATTTGTATCAAAAATAAGAAAAGAAAATCAAGCTAGAAAGATAGAAGTAACTTACGAGAATAAATAAAACTAAACTTACAGGAATAATTATCAAAAATTAGTTACTCAAAAAAATTCCGGACTGTCAAAACTTTCCAAAAACTCAAAATAACGAAGCATTTCATTCATCTCGTCCTTCATGATTCATATTTCTTACATTTTTCATTTATTTCATACAACTTCTGATTATAAAATAAATGAAAAATGTAAGAAATATGAATCATGGAGGATGAGATGAATGAAATGCTTCGTTATTTTGAGTTTTTGAAAAGTTTTGAGTCTGGAATTTTTTGGAGTAACTAATTTTTGATAATTATTCCTGTAAGTTTAGTTTTATTTATTTTCGTAAGTTATTTCTATCTTTCTGGCTTGATTTTGTGTTCTTAATTATGATACATATTTCTTTGATTTCCTTATATTTTTTTTTGCCAATGTATTTTTTTGAGTAACTAATTTTTGATAATTATTCCTGTAAGTTTAGTTTTATTTATTCCTGTAACAATTATTTCTATCTTTCTGGCTTGATTTTGTTTTTCTTATATTCTAAAAACCAATAACAAAACTGGAAGAGACAAATCTTTAATATTTGAATCCTTTTATTTCCTTTGTTTTTATTCCAGATGTAAAAGATAATATTTTTTTCCCTCATTCATTCATGCAAAATTATCATCATTTGGAAAAAGATAAATGTTACTTGTATAGATGAGACCAAACCTTTCAAAAATGTGTTATTCAGTTGTCACTTTTCCTTCACTTTTAATGAGGATGAACTCGTTGACTTGAAGATATGGACGATGTATAAAAAAATAAAAAAATAAAAAATAAATAAATAAATAAAAAAATAATAAAAACCAGTTTGCATCAGATTCTTGTCTTCAAAAAACTTTCACAGATTCAGGTTCGTAATAACACGTCAAGACATTTCAGGTGAGATTCACAATTTTCTTCTAAACCAGAGATGTCTTCACCACCCAGACCCAGTTTTATTAAAGGTCTCTCTCTCTCTCTCTCTCTCTCTCTCTCTCTCTCTCTCTCTCTCTCTCTCTCTCTCTCTCTCTCTCTCTCTCTGTCCATATTTGATGAGTTCGTTTATTGTCAACGGAAATGAGTTTGTGTGTGATGTGTACGAGAGAGAGAGTATGAGAGAGACAGATGAGAACGAGAGATGATAGTGAGACAGAGATGATAGATGATTGTAGAGGAGAGAGAGAGAGAGATGAGAGAGAGACGAGTGAGATGAGCGATGAGAGAAGACGCAGAGACCGGAGAGGAGATGAGAAAGAGAGAGAGATAGATGGGAGTAGACCGACGAGAGATGCAACTTGCTGAGAGAGATGAGAGAGAGAGGAGAGGAAGGACTGATTGATTGATGAGAATTGAGCGAGTTTGAGAGAGACTCGAGATTGAGAGCCGAGAGATGAGATGAGTATGTATGGAGAGACAGACAGGATGGACAGGAGTAGAAGGAGTACGAGAGATGATCGAGAGAGTCGACGAGAGAGGAGAGAGAGAGAGAGAGAGAGAGAGAACAGAGAGAGAGAGAGAGAGAGAGACAGAGACAGAGACATGAGAAAGAGAGAGAGAAGAGAGACGAGAAGAGAGAGAGAGAGAGATGAGAGAGATGAGAGAGAGACAGAGCAGAGAACAGAGGACAAGAGACAGAGGAGAGAGAGAGAGAGAGGAGAGAGCACGAGAGAGAGACGAATGAGAGAGAGACAGAGAGAGAGAGAGGACAGAGGGAGACAGAGAGACGAGAGAGAGAGAGAGAAGAGAGAGAGAGGAGAGAGAGAGCCGAGAGAGAACGAGAGAGAGAGAGACGAGAGAGAGAGAGAGGAGAGAGAATAAAAATGTCATAAGCCAAATAAAAAGACGCGAAACTGGGAAGGAAAATTAGATAAAAGAAAAAAGAGAAGAGAAGTTACAAGGGAGCTGTAGAAAGAGAACAAAACCGCCATGGAGAGAATAAGGAAAGAAAGAAGAAAGAAATTGCCAAGAAGAAGAAAGAAAAGAAAGAAAGAAAGAAAAAGAAAGAAAGAAAGAAAAAAGGGTGTAGAGAACAAGTAGTAATGGAAAATGGGGATTAGATGTAAGCAAAATAATAATAATAATAATAATAATAAAGGGAGGGGGGGGGGGGGGGGGGGGGGGGGAGGAAAGGAAAAAAAAGTCTATGAACCTTCTCGAAACGGACCCAACCGGACCAGACAGATGTTACCTCCGATCTTGAGTCCGGAGAGGAAAAAGGGATGGAAAGTGGACGAAATCTACTATTAGTTCTCTATTCTCTTACTGTTTGCGTATTCATGTTTTATTCAATAATACTAATAATTTGTTTTTCGGAGTAGGTGCGTACACAGAAATCCGCCTTAGTGCTACGCCTCCTCCTCTCCTCCCTTCTTCCTCCTCCTTCCTTTCTTATTCTTGTTCCCGTTCTTCTTCTCCTCCTCCTCTTTCTTTCTTCTTTCCTTCTTCCCTCCTCCTCCTCTCCTCCTCCTTCCTCCTCCTGCTCTCCTCTTCCTCTCCTTCTCCTCCCCTCCCTTCCCTTCCCCCTCCTCCTCCTCCTCCTTCCCTCCTCCTTCTTCTTCCTCCTCCTACTCCTGTCTTCTTATTCTGTTCTTGTTTTATTTGTTTTCTGCTCCTCATTTCTTCTTCTTCATCGGTCTACCTCATCTCCCCTCCTCCTCCTCCTCCTCCTCCTCCATTTCTTCCTTATACATATTAAAATTGTTCATACTTTTCATTGTATATATTTGTTTCTCATTTCTACATGTAGGTATATATAATATTTTATGTATTTTTATATTTCTATATGTAGTGTATGTATTTATCACTTAGCGAATTTATATATTGTTTACTATCAAATATACTTTAGATAGAAACCAAATAATACACGGGTAGAAAGTAAGGCTAGGATAGACAGATAGATAGAATTATACAGATAGAAAGTAAGGCTAGATAGATAGATAGATAATAGATAGATAGATAGATAGATAGATAGATAGATAGAGATAGATAGAAATATACAGATAGAAAGAAAAACTACATAGATAGATAGATAGATAGATAGATAGATAGATAGATAGACAGATAGACAGATAGAAATATACAGATAGAAAGAAAGGCTAGATGGATATAGATAGATACATAGATAGATAGATAGATACATAGATAGATAGATAGATAGATAGATAGATAGATAGATAGATAGATAGTTAGATAGATAGATAGATAGATAGATAGAGAGATAGATAGACAGATAGATAGAAATAGACAGATAGAAAGCAAGGCACAAATGAATGACTTGATACAACAATGAAAAAATATATGTTTAGTATAGAAACTCAACACAAATATTTATGATACAAAAAACAAATTCAATTACTGGTAACCAAAGCGAAACAGAATGACGACGCGAACCAAACGACGAAAATGGAAAGTAGACGACAAAAAGAGATACAAGAATAATAAAAGTTAGCAGAGCATACACACACACACACACACACACACACCACACACACACACACCACACACACATACACAACACCACACACACACACTACACACACACACACACACACACAACACCCACACATACACACACACACCCATCACACACACACACACATACATACACGATCGAACACGCACACGCACACCACACACATACATATATCACAACACACACACACACACACACTCCTTAAACCGAATAAGGAAAACAGAAAATAACGATAACAGGAACAACAAGAAAGGAAGAAAATAACATGTACAACTTTTCAAAGGGAACGAGCTTAATGAGAATAGTACACGCACACACACACACACCACACACACACACACACACACACCACACACGCCACACACACACAGGGAAATTAATGATCTAGCAGTAAGAATGGGTCACTTTACCTGTTGGATAAAAAAAAAAGTAAATGACGCCATACTTTTGTACCTTAATGGGAGGAAGAAAGAACCGAGGAGGAGGAGGAGGAGGAGGAGGAGGAGGAGGGGAGGAGGAGGAGGAGGAGGAGGAAGGAGGAGGAGGTGTGGATGGAGGAGGATGAGGAGGAGGGGAGGATGAAAGGTTACGATAAAGGTGAATTCTTTAATTTTCTTGGGAGACGGGAGATGAAAGAGAGAGTTAGAGAGAGAGAGAGAGAGAGAGAGGATGGATGAGAGAGAGATGATGGGAGAGCATGAGCGAGAGAAGAGAGAGGAGAAGAGAGAGAGAGATTGACGAGAGAGAGGAGAGAGAGATTGTGATTTATTCATTATAAACCCACGAGCATGTAGGAGAATATCAGTGTGTGTGTGTGTGATGTGTGTTGGTGTGTGTGTGTGTGTGTGTGGTTGTGTTTTGTGTGTGTGTGTGTGTGTGTGTATCTGTTTGATTGTGCTGTGTGTTGTGTGTGTGTGGTGTGTGTGTGTGTGTTTGTGGTGCTGTGGTGTGTGGTGTGTGTGTTGTGTGTGTGTGTGTCTTGTGTGTGTGTGTGTGTGTGTGTGTGTGTGTGTGTATGGTCGTGTGTTTGTGTGTGTGCGTGTGTGTGTGGCGCGGGCAAACAAAGGTTCAGTACTACCTCCCAATATGTATTAAAAAACATATTTACAAGAATTCTAGATGTTCAGGAATCTTCAAGCCAGCATTACCGTCTTCTGGCATTCTAGATACGGTATATAGAAGAGAGAAATTATGAAGATTTCTGTCCTCTCTCTCTCTCTCTCTCTCTCTCTCCCCACTCTCTGTGCTCTCTCTGCATATAGATATAAGAGGAAAATATGAAAGATTCTCTCTTTCTTTCTTGTCTTCTCTCTCCTCTCTCATCTCTCTCTCTCTCTCCTCTCTCTCTCTCTACTCTCTACCTCTCGATCTCTCTCTCGTCTCTCTCTCTCTGTTTCTCTGCACATCAGTAAAAAGTAAAAACCTATCAACTTTCATGTATAAGAAAGCGAGAGAGAGTATGCGAAGAGAGAGACGATGAGAGAGAGATTGACTGAGAGAGAGAGGGAGAGAGAGAGAGAGAGAGAGAGAGAGAGCGAGACGGACCTTACACCGGACCCAAAAATACCAAAATCAACAACAAAAAATGGACTGAAGGGAAATGAAAAAAAAAATAGAAATGATGAAAATGCAAGGTAGTCAGTAAGGAGAAAGTGGTAAGAGAAAGAGAGGAGAGAGGAGAGAGAGATGATGAGAGATGGAGAGATTGAGACCTTGAGAGGAGAGAGAGAGCAGAGAGAGAGCGGAGAAGATGAGAGAGAGAGAGATCCAGATGACGAGAGAAGTGAGATGAGAGAGAGAGTATGTATGATGACAGACAGACAGACAGACTATGGACAGACCAGGACAGACAGACAGAACAGGACAAGACAGGACAGACAGACAGACAGACAGACAGACAGACAGACAGACAGACAGCCAGACAGATCAGACAGACAGACATGACAGACAGACAGGGACTAGACAGACAGGCCAGACAGACAGACAGACGAGGAACAGACCGACAGTCAGATCAGACAGAAGACAGACAGACAGACAGACAGACAGACAGCAGACAGGACAGACAGACAGACCAGACAGACAGACAGACAGACAGTACAGACAGACAGACGAGACAGACAAGACAGACAGACAGACAGACAGACAGACAGACAACAGACAGACAGGACAGACTAGACAGAAGAACAGACAGACAGACAGACTATGACAGACAGACAGACACAGACAGACAGACAGAAAGACAGAAGACAGGACCAGACAGGACAGAAAGACAGACAGACAGATCAGGCATAAGACAGACCAGACAGGGCAGGACAGACCAGAAAGACAGAGCACAGACAGACAGACGACAGACAGACAGACAGACAGACAGAAGACAGACGACAGAACAGGACAGAAGGACAGACAGAAAAGACAGACCAGACAGACAGGAAGGTGACAGGGACAGGACAGACAGATAGTAGAGCTAGATAGATAGATATGTAGATAGATAGATGATAATAGTTAGATAGTATAGATTAGATAGATAGATAGATAGATAGATAGATAGATAGATAGATAGATAGATATAGATAGATAGATAGATAGATAGATAGATAGATAGATAGATAGATAGATAGATAGATAGATAGCTTGGTCAGTAGACAGCCAGGCGTTGGTCCACCCCTCAGCCTGTTGACTATTACATCGGGCACCGGGCGACACCGGGCCAGGTAAACACAGGTAACCGGTCTGGGTGTGTCTCGTGTGTGTAGCTGTTGCTTAAAGGGCAGTGAGTCCAAAGGGAAAGAGACGGAGATAGGAGCAGAGGCCACGCGTACCTGTCTTAGTCTAGTCCGGATTACCATGTGTTAAAAATTACCTTGGGAAGAAAACAACAACAGATCTTCGGTATGAATAAAATTAATAAAATGAATAAAATAAAAAACACATCCATTATATAAACTTAATTCCTCTATCACAATAATGAACTCACACCCACGATGGTCAAGTCCCGATGGTAAATTAGATAAGGCGTCGGTCTGCCATTCTGTGGTAGCCGGTTCGAATCCTCACTGCTCCCGGGGATTTTTCCACTGACGAATTCGGGCGGTTACTGTCCCCCTTGAGCAAGAGGATGGGTGTGTGGTGTGTGAGGCTCCCAGCATTACCCAAAGATCTGTAATAATGAACTCCAAGCTCGTACCGGGAGGGTGAAACTGGCGATCGCGAGTCCGAACCGCGTGGACAAGAACATGGGTGAATAATACACACACACACGCACAAACACACACACACAACACACACACACACACGTACACATAAACATCTACTCCTAATCACTTTACATCGAAACTCACAAAATACATCGTTTCTTTCTTACTTCTTCAATACCATTCCCATGTTTCCCCCATCATTACTCCCCTTTAGATGTTCCCCTCCCCCCATCACCCCCACCATCCCTTGCCCCAAAACTACCCCCATCCCCCCATCACTCCCACTACCCCCTATCACTGGCCCCCTACCCCTAATCCCTTGCGCCCCCATATCTCGTACCTGCACCTTCCATCTCCCCATCACTTCTCCCCCATCCCCCATCACTTCCCCCCATCCCCCATCACTCGTCCCCCCCTTCCCTCTTCCTCCCCCTCCTAGTCTTCAGCCTCGCCTTTTCTTGCCCGCGGATGGACGAGAGAGAAAGTGAGAAGCGCGTCTGTGCACTCGTTTTGGAGGAGGAGGAGGAGGAGGAGGAGGAGGAGGAGGAGGAGGAGGAGGAGGAGGGGGAGGAGGAGGAGGAGGGGAGGAGGGGGGGGAGAAGAGAAGGAGGAGGAGGAGGAGGAGGAGGAGGAGGGGGAGGAGGAGGAGGGGAGGAGGAGGGGAGGAGGGGGGGAGGGGGGGGAGGGGGGGGGAGGAGGAGGAGGAGGAGGAGGAGGAGGAGGAGGAGGAGGAGGAGGAGGAGGAGGAGGAGGAGGAGGAGGAGGAGGAGGAGGAGGAGGAGGAGGAGGAGGAGGAGACAACTAATAAAGAGGAGTAGAAAGACGACCAGAAATATGACGAAGAGGAGTATGAAGAGGTAGGAAAGGATGAGGAAGAGGAAGAAGAAGAGGAGGAAGAGGATTTAAAGATGATGATGATGATGAGGAAGAGGAGGAAGAGAAGAATATGATGGAAGAGGAAGATGAAGGAGTAAGAAGAGGAGGAGTAATGTGAATAAGAAAATAACATCATGGATTTAAAAAGATAATATGAACAAGAGAGAGAGAGAGAGAGAGAGAGAGAGAGAGAGAGAGAGAGAGAGAGAGAGAGAGAGAGAGAGAGAGAGAGAGAGAGAGAGAGAGAGAAGAGAGAGAGAGGAGAGAGAGAGAAGGAAGATGAGAGAGAGAGAGAGAGAGAGAAAGAGAGGAGAGAGAGAGAGAGAGAGAGAGAGATTTGTAGCTTCAGGGAATAAAAAAAAGATAGAGAAATATGAGAATGAAGAGAAAGAGAAAGAGAAAGAGAAAGGGAAAGAGAGAAAGAAGAAGGGATAAAAAAGAGAACAATAGACAAAGGAGTAAAAGGTGAAAAAATTGGAACCATAAAAACCATAAAATAAACCATAGGAAAAAAACCAAAACCACAGAAAAATATCGAAATAAAATGAAAAATATAACACAACAAAAGCAAATATACACATCCTCAAAATATTTTCAGTAAGACAGATTTTTTTGCGAGAGAGAGAGAGAGAGAGAGAGAGAGAGAGAGAGAGAGAGAGAGAGAGAGAGAGAGAGAGAGAGAGAGAGAGAGAGAGAGAGAGAGAGAGAGAGAGAGAGAGAGAGAGAGAGAGAGAGAGAGAGAGAGTGTTGTTGCAGATTTAAATAATACATGGTTGGACAAGACAAAATAATAATAATAATAATAATAATGTCATTCAAAATAAGTATAGAGAAAGAACAGGCGGGAATGAACATAAGAACATAAGAAGAACATAAGAAAATAAGGAAGCTACAAGAGGCCGCGAGACCTACACGTGGTAGTTCCTGTCACCTAACACTACCTACATCCACCTTTCATCCCCATCCATGAACCTATCCAGCTCCTCTTTAAAGCTCCCTAATGACTCCGCACTAACTACCTGTCTACTGAGACCATGCCATTCATTCACCACCCTATTTGTGAACCCGTTTTTCCCTATTTCCTTTCTAAATCCACGCTTTTTCAGCTTGAATCCGTACTTCTTGTTCTACCCTGGTTAAAAGCCCCGGGAATGAGAAGATGAAGAAGAAAATTAAGCTAAACGATGGAATTAACAAAAAAAGGAATTAGACAAAGAAGATAAACAGTGAAGAAAAATGGAAAATGATAAAATATGAATAATAGGAAAAAAAGTTGATGATTATAGTAGAGAAAAAAAGAAGGAAAACGATGAGAAATAAAAAAAAAATGAAATAGATAAAGGAGAATGATGATAGTGAAGAAGAAGAAGAAAGACAATGAGACTTAACTACAAGAAAAAATTGAAGAAGAGGAAGGAAAACGATGAAAAATAAAAAAAGAAGGAAAACGATGAAAAAAAAAAAAGGAAAACGATGAAAAAAAAGAAGGAAAACGATGAAAAAACAAAAAAAAAAAGGAAAACGATGGAAAAAAAAAAAAAGGAAAACGATGAGAAATAAAAAAAAAAAGGAAAACGATGAGAAATAAAAAAAAAAGGAAAACGATGAAAATTATAAAAAGAAGAAAAACGATGAAATAAAAAAAAATTGAAATAGATAAAGGAGATGATGATAGTGAAGAAGAAGAAAGACGATGAGACTTAACTAAAAGAAGAAATTGAAGAAGAGGAAGAAGGAAAACGATGAGAAATAATATCAAAAATAAGAAAGACAAAAAGAAGGAAAACGATGAGAAATAAAAAAAAAATGAAATAGATAAAAGAGATGATGATAGTGAAGAAGAAGAAAGACAATGAGACTTAACTAAAAGAAGACATTGAAGAAGAGGAAGAAGGAAAACGATGAAAAAAAAAAGGTAAACGATGAAAAATAAAAAAAAGGAAAACGAAAAAAAAGAAGGAAAACGATGGAAAATAAAAAAAAAGGAAAACGATGAGAAATAAAAAAATTGAAATAGATAAAGAAGATGATGATAGTGAAGAAGAAGAAAGACAATGAGACTTAACTAAAAGAAGACATTGAAGAAGAGGAAGAAGGAAAACGATGAAAAAAAAAAAAAAGAAGGAAAACGATGCGAAATAAAATAAAAATGAAATAGATAAAGAAGATGATGATAGTGAAGAAGAAGAAAGACAATGAGACTTAACTAAAAGAAGACATTGAAGAAGAGGAAGAAGGAAAACGATGACAAATAATAACAACAAAAATAAGAAAGAGATAATGGAGTTACAAAAAGATGATATGGAAAAGAAAAAAAAAAACTATAAGACAACATATAATAGCAGCAAAAATAAAACGACGTACGTACAGCACAGCAAAACTACTACTACAATAGCCAAGAAGAAATTTAGTTGAATACAAATATAATAAGGGGAGGGGGAAGGGGAGGTGGGAAGGGGAGGGGGAAGGAGAGGGGGAAGGGGGAGGAGTGAAGACAGGGATGGGAGGGAAAAGAAGGGTGTGTTGGGGGGAAGGGGAAAGGGGTGTACGAAGGGATGGGAGGGAAAGAGGGTGTGATGGGGGTGTTGGGGTGTGTTGGGGGGAAGGGGGGTTTTAATGGAGGAGGAGGGAGAACAAGAATATTAAAAAAAAGCTTGAATCTAATGGCCAAGATAGCGCGAGGGGAAAGCTTGAAGTGCCGAGGGGAAAAACAAGACCAAGACAAGAGTGGTACGTGTTTTTGTCCCAAGATGCCGAATCATAGTGGCTGAACACACACCGATGAGTTTGTCCATTCCTAAACAAGTGCAAGTTTCTACACAATTATAGGAGGAAAAAATTAAATGATTAGTTATTATGATAATAGGAGAGAGGGAGGGGGAGAGAGAGAGAGGAGAGAGGAGAGAGAGAGAGAGAGAGAGAGAGAGAGAGAGAGAGAGAGAGAGATGAGAGGATGAGAGAGAGAGAGGAGAGGAGAGAGAGAGGAGGAGAGAGAGAGAGAGAGAGAGAGAGAGAGAAGGAGTGAGGAGCAAGAATAGGTGGGAGAGAGAGAGAGAGATAAGAACGAAGGATGATGGATGAGAGAGGGGGAGGAGAGAGGGCGAGATGAGAGAAGAGAGAGAGAGAGAGAGAGAGAAGAGGGAGAGAGAGAGAGAGAGAGCGAAGAGGAGAAGAGAGAGAGAGAGAGAGAGAGGAGACTGTACTCAAGTTATAGCAGCTGCAATTTTTTTTTTAAACAGTAAACGATCTCTCTCTCTCTCTCTCTCTCTCTCTCTCTATCTCTCTCCTTGTTACCTGGTTACTAGTTGATGACTTAAGACAGGTGGAAGCAGTGAACATTTCTCTGCTTGACCGTCATCTGTGTGTGTGTGTGTGTGTGTGTGTGTGTGTGTGTGTGTGTGTGTGTGCTGTGGGTCTCATCCTTCACGAGAGAGGGATGGGGGAAAGGATTAAACCAGGTCACCACACACACACACACACACACACACACACACACAGGAGGCAAAATGCAATGGTGTGGCCGTGAGAGGAGGGGTAGGAGAAGGTGCGGTGTGGGTAAGGGGTGTGGTAGGGCAGGTGTGGTCGTACAGGTAGGGGGTAGGAGGGGGGTAAGGGTAGGGAGGGGGGTAGGAAGGGGAGGGGGGTTGTAGTGGCAGGGTGTGGCAACAAAAAGTGGAAGGGGAAGACTGTGCCCATCCTGAACTTTCTCCTGCGAAGCTAAGAATCTGGACTGGTTAGAAGGGGGAGGGGGGGAGGGAAAGGGGGGGAGGGTGAGGGGGAGAGGAAGGGGAGGGAAAGAGGGGTGTGTTGGGGGAAGGGGAAGGGGGGAGGATGGTAGCAGAGGTAGGGGGATGGGAGGGAAAGAGGGTGTGTGGTGGGAGGTGGAGGAAGGGAAGGGGGAAGGATGGTGGAAGGGATGAGAGGGTATGAGGATGTGTTGGGGAGGTGTTTGGGGTGTTGGGGGTGTTGGGGGAAGGGGGTGTTTACAGGGATGGGAGGGAAAAGTAGGGTGTGTGTTGGGGAAGGGGAAGAGATGTGTTTGTTGGGGGGAAGGGAGGGGGAAGGGGGAGGAGTGAAGACAGGATGGGAGGAAAAGAGGGTGTGTGTTGGGGTGTTGGGGAAGGGGATGTTTGTTGGGGTGTTGGGGGGAAGGGAAGAGGGTGTGATGGGGGTGTCGGGGTGTGTGTTGGGGGGGCAGGAGGTGATTTCAATGCGTCCTCAGGAGCTAGTAGTGCCAGAAACTCCTCCTTTTTCCTCCTCTCTCTCTCTCTCTCTCTCTCTCTCTCTCTCTCTCTCTCTCTCTCTCTCTCTCTCTCTCTCTCTCTCTCTCTCTCTCTCTCTCTCATTCTACATATCATTAACCTCATTTGTATTAACTAGTTTAACTCCATCTTCTTTCTTGTTTTATCCGCTCGCAACACACACACACACACACACACACACACACACACACACACACACACACACACACACACACACACACACAAACAACACACACACACACACAACACACACACACACACGCTTAGTAACAACTGTGTAAGGATGATATAAGTATGTGTACATCATTCAGTGGCTCAACAACCTCTCTCTCTCTCTCTCTCTCTCTCTCTCTCTCTCTCCTCTCTCTCTCTCTCTCTCTCTCTCTCTCTCTCTCTCTCTCTCTCTCTCTCTCTCTCTTGACTCACATTGCAAAAAAATGTATAAAAAGAAGAATCAGACATATGCAGAAAACTGATTCGACCACTTTCGAGTCAAACCACTAAAATCAAAACTCACTCACCACATGTTTACATCACGCCTGGAAAAACATGGCAATTATATTTAACAAGAACAAGTCAGCTAATAAATGTAGTAAAGTAAAGGAATAAAACGGATAACTCTGACTCCCAATAAAAACAAAAGAAAAAAACATTGCAATTATATTTAACAAGGAAAAGTCAGCTAATAAATGCAGTAAAGTAAAGGAATAAAACGGATAACTCTGACTCCCAATAAAAAAATAAAAAAATATTGCGATAATATGAACAAGATAAAATAATATAAGCTAATAAATGTAATAGAGTAAAGGAATATAACTGATAACTGACTCCGAATACAAAATAAGAATAAAAAAACATTGCAATTATATTTAACAAGAACAAATAAGCTAATAAATGTAGTAAAGTAAAAGAATAAAACTGATAACTCTGACTCCGAATAAAAAAATTAAAAACATTGCAATTATATTTAACAAGGAAAAGTCAGTTAATAAATGTAGTAAAGTAAAGGAATAAAACTGATAACTCTGACTCCCAATAAAAACAAAAGAAAAAAACCATTGCAATTATATTTAACAAGGAAAACTCAGCTAATAAATGCAGTAAAGTAAAGGAATATAACTGATAACTCTGACTCCCAATAAAAATAAAAGAAAAAAAAATAGCAATAATTTTAACAAGATAAAGTCAGCTACCTAATAAATGTAGTAAAGTAAAGGAATAAAACTGATAACTGACTCCAAATAAAAAATTAGAATAAGATAAAAAATAAAGCTAATAAATGTAATCGAGTAGAGGAACAAAACTGTGATTCCTAATGTGACTCCTAATATAAATAAAGAATTACTGTTTAGAGAAAATAAAAAACAGTAAATTACACACTTCTCCACATTATTGCTACGTTCTGAAACACAAATACCTAATCATTACCATTCCTAAAGTACAGGTTAATCATTATCTTGCTATTTAGTTATGTCATTAAGGTGATTTAGACAAGCAAACACACATAACTTTAGAGGTAAATTCCCACAGGTGTTCAGATACGACTAGTAAAGATGTTTGTGTGAGTGAATTTACAAAGAGGTATATTTGAAGGCATTTTTAATCTATCTTAACTGGTGCGATTTTAACCCCTTTCACGCCCAGATCTTTCCTTTGCTATTTAAATTGTCTGTTGTTAGCCATAAAATTACGAAAAGTAACTGAATATACCAAATTAGTTAGTGGATCAAGGATACTAAACAGGTCATATCTATAAAAAGATTGCTTATATTCACTAAAAATCGTCTAATGGTAGTCATATTACAATGGAAATTACGTTCTGGGTCTCAAGGGGTTAGTGGGCGAGTGGTTAAATAAGTCTTGGTTGTTGGGGGGGGGGGGGGGGGGGGGGGGGTATTTTCGTATTATTATTTATCTAAGTTTTATATTTTTCTTATGCTAGAGATTTATTTCAAGGCATATTTAAACGAATATTTTAACACGTGCGATTTTTTCTTTTTTGGGGGATGGGGGCGTTGTGGTTTAAAGGGGGTCTGGAGTGGGTTTTTTGGGGGTTGGGGTCAAGACTGGGTACGTTGTGGACATTACATAAAAGTTGGACGACATTGTTTCCGTGTGATAAAAACTTAGCACGACTTGGTTTAATTCAGGTCAAGTGAGGTTGTTATCGTGAGGTTGTTATCGTGAGGTTGTTAAAGGTGGGGTTGTTAAAGGTGGGGTTGTTAAAGGTTGGGTTGTTAAAGGTTGGGTTGTTATGGGTGGGGTTGTAAAAGGTGGGGTTGTTATTGGTGAGGTTGTTAAAGGTGAGGTTGTTAAAGTTGGGGTTGTTAAAAGTGGGGTTGTTAAAGGTGGGGTTGTTAAAGATGGGGTTGTTAAAGGTGGGGTTGTTAAAGGTGAGGTTGTTATTAGTGGGGTTGTTAAATGTGAGGTTGTTAAAGGTGGGGTTGTTAAAGGTGGGGTTGTTAAAGGTGAGGTTGTTATTGGTGGGGTTGTTAAAGGTGAGGTTGTTATTGGTGGGGTTGTTAAAGGTGGGGTTGTTAAAGGTGAGGTTGTTATAGGTGGGGTTGTTAAAGGTGGGGTTGTTATGGGTGGGGTTGTTAAAGTGGGGTTGTTAAGGTGAGGTTGTTAAAGGTGGGGTTGTTAAAGGTGGGGTTGTTAAAGGTGAGGTTGTTAAAGGTGGGGTGAGGTGAAGAGAAGTGAGGAAAGCGAGGGAGAGATAAGAGTAAGAGAGGAGAGGAGAGGAGAAAGAGAGGAGAGAAGAGAAAAGTAGAAAGAGGAGAGGAGAGGAGGAAGAAAAATGGAGAAGAGAAAAAAATAAGCAAAAAAGCAGAGGCAAAGAAAATAAGAGATAAAACAGAGAAACAGAAATGTGATAAAAATGTGACGAAGACGAAGAGAACACTGGCAAGAACAAAAAAATGAAGAGCAATAATAACTACAACAATAACACCAACAACAACCAGAACAACAACAACAACCACACCACCACCACCAACAACAACAATAACACCACCACCACCACCAACAACAACAATAACACCAACAACAACCAGAACAACAACAACAACCACAACCACACCACCACCACCAATAACACCACCACCACCACCACCAACACCACCACCACCAACAACAACAACAACAATAACAACCACACCACCACCAACAACAACCACACCACCACCACCAACAACAACAATAACAATAACAACTACAATAACACCACCACCACCAACAACAAACCACACCACCAACAACAACAACAACACCACCACCACCACCACCAACAACAACAAACAACACCACCACCACCACCACCAACAACAACAACAACAACCACAACCACCACCACCACCAACAACAACAACAATAACAACTACAACACCACCACCACCACCACCAACAACAACAACAACAACAACCCGTTCATCATCGCCTCGTTGATGCAAAAAGGCACTTGGATCACTTGTAAACAAAGGTACCCCAGAACAAGTAAAAGCGAACAGGTACGATACACGGATAGGCCCAGGTAAGGACTAATTAACAGATGACGCAAGTGACCTGGTTCTGATTGATGCTGGTTTGATGGTGATGGTGGTGCTGGTGAAAAAATATATGCAATGTAGGTTAGTTAATCTTAACAAATCTGAACTATTTATGGTTTCTGTGGGTTGAGGTGGTTTTTTGGTTGAATATTGTGGTAGTATAGTAGTAGTAGTGGTTTAGTAATGGTGTAAAGTGTAGTAGTAGTGGTGGTGGGGGTTTGGTGGTGGGTGGGGGGGTGGTGTGGGGGTGGTGGGGTGGTAGTAGTAGAGTAGTGTAGTTAGTAGTAGTAGTAGTAGTAGGTAGTAGTAGTAGTAGTAGCAGTAGTAGAAGCAGTAGCAATAACAATAGCAGTAGCAGTAGCAGCAATAGTAGCAGTAGCAGTAGTAATAGTAGCAGTAGCAGTAGCAGTAGTAGGAGTAGCAGTAGCAGTAGCAGTAGCAGTAGTAGTAGTAGTAGTAGGAGTAGCAGCAGCAGTAGCAGTAGTAGCAGCAGCAGTAGCAATAACAATAGCAATAACAATAGCAGTAGCAGTAGTAGGAGTAGCAGTAGCAGTAGCAGTAGTAGCAGTAGTAGCAGTAGTAGCAGCAGTAGCAGTAGTAGTAGCAGCATGCCCAAGATAAAACCGGGAGAATTCATAACCTGACCCAATTTTCAGCCACCACACCCTTTCCTCCTCCTCCTCCCGCACACCAAATAAGGCAGTGTGTGTGTGGGTGGGGGGAAGGGGGGGTCCTAACACAAGGCGGGAGGCCATGTGACCTTGACGAGGGGTCCCCGGGTCATGCCTATCCGGGAGTCCCATTGAGTCATTAGCTGCAATTTTAATTATAGCTTTCTTTTCTTTTCGTCTTCTACCTCTTCTTTCTGTTTGTATCTGTGAGCCTTTGTTTACATCTGTTGTTTACATCTGTTGTTTATATCTGTTGTTTGTCTATTGTTTGTTTATATCTGTTTTGTTTATGTCTATTGTTTGTTTATATCTATTGTTTGTTTATATCTGTTGTTTATATATGTTGTTTATATCTGTTCTGTTTATGTCTATTGCTTGTTTATATCTGTTTTGTTTGTCTATTGTTTGTTTATATCTGTTCTGTTTGTCTAATGTTTGCTTATATCTGTTCTGTTTGTCTATTGTTTGTTTATATCTGTTCTGTTTGTCTATTGTTTGTTTATGTCTGTTCTGTTTGTCTATTGTTTGTTTATATCTGTTGTTTATGTCTACTGTTTGTTTATGTCTATTGTTTGTTTATATCTGTTGTTTATGTCTATTGTTTGTTTATGTCTATTGTTTGTTTATGTCTATTGTTTGTTTATATCTGTTGTTTGTCTATTGTTTATGTCTATTGTTTGTTTATGTCTATTGTTTGTTTGTCTATTGTTTGTTTATATCTGTTGTTTATGTCTATTGTTTATGTCTATTGTTTGTCTATTGTTTGTTTATATCTGTTGTTTATCTATTTTGTTTATATCTGTTGTTTATGTCTATTGTTTGTTTATATCTGTTGTTTATGTCTATTGTTTGTTTATATCTGTTGTTTATGTCTATTGTTTGTTTATATCTGTTGTTTGTCTATTGTTTGTTGTCTATTGTTTGTTTATATCTGTTGTTTATGTCTATTGTTTGTTTATATATGTTGTTTATGTCTATTGTTTGTTTATGTCTATTGTTTATGTCTATTGTTTGTTTATATCTGTTGTTTATATCTATTTTGTTTATATCTGTTGTTTATGTCTATTGTTTGTTTATATATGTTGTTTATATGTGTTGTTTATGTCTATTGTTTGTTTATATCTGTTGTTTATATCTGTTGTTTATGTCTATTGTTTGTTTATATCTTGTTTGTTTATATCTGTTGTTTATCTCATTGTTTGTTTATATCTGTTGTTTATTTATATTGTTTGTTTATGTGTTGTTTGTCTATTGTTTGTTTATATCTGTTGTTTATGTCTATTGTTTGTTTATATCTGTTGTTTATATATATTGTTTGTTTATATGTGTTGTTCATGTCTATTGTTTGTTTATATCTGTTCTGTTTGTCTATTGTTTGTTTATATCTGTTCTGTTTGTCTATTGTTTGTTTATATCTGTTGTTCATGTCTATTGTTTGTTTATATCTGTTCTGTTTGTCTATTGTTTGTTTATATCTGTTCTGTTTGTCTATTGTTTGTTTATGTCTGTTCTGTTTATGTCTATTGTTTGTTTATATCTGTTGTTCATGTCTATTGTTTGTTTGTCTGTTCTGTTTATGTCTATTGTTTGTTTATATGTTTTTTGTTAGTCTCTGTCTGTCTTACGGTCCGCAGCTATATATCAAACCAATCAAATACTTCAAATGAATCGACTAAATGGAAATCATCTTTAATTTACAGTTCAGGTTCTCGTATTGTGCTTGGATAAGAAGAGCCTGATGCATACATAATATACAATTAACTTAACATAACTTTCAAAATAAGAATGATTTAGAGTTTATGTTCTCGTATTGCATATTGATAGTAAAAGCCAATAAGTAACTTTCAAAATAAGAATGATTTAGAGTTCACGTTCTCGTATTGCATATTGATAGTAAAAGCCAATAAGTAACTTTCAAAATAAGAATGATTTAGAGTTCACGTTCTCGTATTGCATATTGATAGTAAAAGCCAATAAGTAACTTTCAAAATAAGAATGATTTAGAGTTTATGTTCTCGTATTGCATATTGATAGTAAAAGCCAATAAGTAACTTTCAAAATAAGAATGATTTAGAGTTCACGTTCTCGTATTGCATATTGATAGTAAAAGCAATAAAAAGTCAATAACACAATTGATAAGACATTACTTTCAAAATAAGAGGATGGAGATAGTGATGTTGTTTTTATACTTTCATGACCTGGAATGAAGCAATGAGTGAATTGAAGCCATTAAAGTAGTAAGTAATGGTCGGTTTTATTGCACCAACTTTTTTCATTCATAAAAGTTGTATATTCACTGTCGGTTTATGGCACCAATAATAACTTTCAATATATAAAGTTGTTATTCACTGAGTCGGTTTTATTGCACAACTTTTTCATTCATAAACATTGTATATTCAATGGTCGGTTTATGTTGCACCGCTTTTTATCATTCATAAAAAGTGATTTATTCACTGGCTTTGTATTGCACACTTTTTCATTCAAAAAAGTTTATATTCACTGGTCGATATTATTGCACACTTTTTTCTTTCATAAAAGTTGATATTCATGGTTGTTTTATTTGCAGCCGACTTTTCATTCATAAAAGTTGTATATTCACTGGTCGGTTTTATTGCACCAACTTTTTTCATTCATAAAAGTTGTATATTCACTGGTCGGTTTTATTGCACCAACTTTTTTCATTCATAAAAGTTGTATATTCACTGGTCGGTTTTATTGCACCAACTTTTTTCATTCATAAAAGTTGTATATTCACTGGTCGGTTTTATTGCACCGACTTTTTTCATTCATAAAAGTTGATTATTCACTGGTCGGTTTTATTGCACCAACTTTTTTCATTCATAAAAGTTGTATATTCACTGGTCGATTTTATTGCACCGACTTTTTTCATTCATAAAAGTTGTATATTCACTGGTCGGTTTTATTGCACCAACTTTTTACATTCATAAAAGTTGTATATTCACTGGTCGGTTTTATTGCACCAACTTTTTACATTCATAAAAGTTGTATATTCACTGGTCGGTTTTATTGCACCAACTTTTTTCATTCATAAAAGTTGTATATTCACTGGTCGGTTTTATTGCACCAACTTTTTTCATTCATAAAAGTTGTATATTCACTGGTCGATTTGATTGAACTACCTAACTTTTGTATGTATTCATCAGAAGAAAGTCATTCATACGAGCCATAATTCATACGTTGGTCATATATTACTGGTTGGTAGAATACTAGGTACAACTCTGACCTAAGGAAAAAAGGCATTGACATACTAGATAGAATACAACGTTGATTAAAATGTGATCTCTCTCTCTCTCTCTCTCTCTCTCTCTCTCTCTCTCTCTCTCTCTCTCTCTCTCTCCTTATTCTCCTACTCCAAGATTAACCAAAACTATTCCAAGGCTACACAATAAGTTATACGAGGCAGCCCTACAGGTAAACAAACACCTAAAAGGAAGAAGGCTAATAAATAGTCTACAGGCGCTTTAGGCTACAACGTTAAAAAAAATACAAATATTAATAATAAAAAAAATAGAGGCGACACACTTTAACCCCTTGAGGCCCATAACGTAATTTCCATTGTAATTTGGGTGCCATTAGACCATTTTTAGTGAATATAAGCAATATTTTATAGCTATGACCTGTTTAGTATTCATGTCCACTTGTTAATTTGGTATATTCAGTCACTTTTCGTAATTTATGGCTCAACAACAGACGATTTTATATAGCCAAGGAAAGATCTGGGCGTGATAACACACTTTATGAGAATCTTCTTCAAGCCATTCACAAACTTTTACCTAAAAACCTACATCACAACTGATCATTCAAACATTTGATACAACAGCTTTTGAATAATAGGAAAAAATGGTATATAACTAACGACACCAATTACTTTTCCTTTGACCGTGTTGTAAAATATGGAATAGAATACCTCCCAGTGACATTAAATTAAGTGTGCAGTCGAAGATTTCCAAAATATACCCAGGTCTTAATTGACTAAGGTATTCAAAAGTTTTCAAAATATACTAAAAAAAAACCATCGAATCACATTTCCGATTAATATGGTTGGTTTATTTATATTTTATTCTTATCATTTTTTTACGTTAGAGCCTATAGCGCCTGTAGGCTATTAAAATATTTATGATGAACTACAACCTTAATATCACAAGAACCTCTGATCTACACACCCGTCCTTGTCTCGTGCGTTACAACCATCAAGTTAAGGAAGGGAAGATATAAGCCTACAGGCGCTATAGGCTCAAAAAAAAAAAAAAAAAAAATAGAGCACACAAAAAACAAGGCTAGTTTCCAAGGCCCGCCACCCATCCCCACACGCAAAGGTCACTCGCACTTAATGAACGGTTACCACGGTACTCCCCACCTGTGCCTGCCTGAGGTACCTGCAGGGCCTTGAAAGACAGGTAGTGAGTGGTCATCACCGATATTTAGGGTACCTGTCCGGAGTCAATGGTACAGGGGGAGGGGGGCAGGAAGGGGGTAGGAAGGGAAGAGGGGGGTGTATAGGGGGTATAGGAAGGAGGGGAGGTTAGCCAGCATGCGATGTTCCAAAACCGAAAGTGCACTAAGAGAGAAGACTGAATTAAACGGAGCGGGGACCTGATTGACTGCTGCCACCCTAGAGAACGACAGGCACCATTTTCTCACTTTATTAACATGTTTTTTTCACTTTTTCTTACATATTTTCCCACTTTTTCATATATTTTCCCACTTTTTCGCACAATTTCCCACTTTTTCCAGATATTTTCCCACTTTTTCGCACAATTTCCCACTTTTTTCATATATTTCCCCCCTTTTTCGCACAATTTCCTACTTTTTTTCAGATATTTCCCCCCTTTTTCGCACAATTTCCCACTTTTTTCATATATTTTCCCACTTTTTCGCACAATTTCCCGCTTTTTTCATATATTTTCCCACTTTTTCGCACAATTTCCCGCTTTTTTCATATATTTTCCCACTTTTTCGCACAATTTCCCACTTTTTTCATATATTTTCCCACTTTTTCGCACCAATTTCCACTTTTTCATATTTTTCCCCTTTTTTCGCACAATTCCCGCTTTTTTCATATATGTTTCCCACTTTTCCGCACCAAAATTTTCCCCCTTTTTTCATATATTTTTCCACTTTTTCGCACAATTCCCACTTTTTTCATATATTTTCCCCCTTTTTTTTCGCACAATTTCCCGCTTTTTTCCTATATTTTCCACTTTTTCGCACAATTTCCCACTTTTTTCAGATATTTTCCCCCTTTTCGCACAATTTCCCACTTTTTTTCATATATTTCCCACTTTTTCGCATAATTTCCCACTTTTTTCATATATTTTCCCACTTTTTCGCACAATTTCCCACTTTTTTCAGATATTTTCCCACTTTTTCACACAAAAATTCCCACTTTTTTCATATATTTTCCCACTTTTCGCACAATTTCCCCAATTTTTTCATATATTTTCCCACTTTTTCATATTTTCCCACTTTTTTCGCACAATTTCCCACTTTTTTAAGATATTTTCCCACTTTTCACACAATTTCCCACTTTTTTCATATATTTTCCCACTTTTTCGCACAATTTCCCACTTTTTTCAGATATTTTTTCCCCCTTTTTTCGCACAATTTCCCACTTTTTTCAGATATTTTCCCACTTTTTCGCACAATTTCCCACTTTTTTCATATATTTTCCCACTTTTTTCAGATATTTTCCCACTTTTTCGCACAATTTCCCACTTTTTTCAGATATTTTCCCACTTTTTCGCACAATTTCCCACTTTTTTCAGATATTTTCCCACTTTTTCGCACAATTTCCCACTTGTTTCATATATTTTCCCACTTTTTCGCAATTTCCCACTTTTTTCAGATATTTTCCCACTTTTTCGCACAATTTCCCACTTTTTTCAGATATTTTCCCTTTCCCACTTTTTCCCAAATTCTTCTTTTTTGTTGCACTGCCAGAACAAACAAAACGTAGCGGGGACTGACTGACTGCTGCCCCCCTAGAACGCTAGGCTACGCTATACCTGTACCACCACTACACAATTAACACATTATGAATATTAAAAGCAATCAAACCTTCATATAACCAACACCATCTAAGTGAACCCTCTAATTTCATACTTTCTCATATATTCAATGTTAGTAGGGGAGAGCGGGGCAGGTTGCATCGAGGATAGGTTGCATCATTGCCTCTAACTCGCATGTTATCACACGTACATCGTCTTACTACTACTAATAATAATACTACTACTACTACTATGAACTACTACTACTACTACTACTATGAACTACTACTACTACTACTACTACTATGAACTACTACTACTACAACTACAACAATAATAATAATAAAAAAAAGTTAATACGAGTTAGAGGCAATGATGCAACCTACCCTCGATGCAACCTGCCCCGCTCTCCCCTAACGCTTCTGTTTCCTATATTTTCGGTTGGGTAAAACCTGCACCTCCACTACACAATTAACACATTATGAATATTAAAAGCATTCAAACCCTTATATAGGCACAAATGTAAAAAAAAAAAAAAAAAAAAAATCTAGTTGAACCCTATAATTTCACACTTTCTCATATATTCCATGTTAGTAACGCTTCTTTTTCCTATATTTTCGGTCGGGTAAAAGATATATTTTAATAGGGTATTCCAGTTCACCTAGGAAAACCCTCGCCTTATTTCAGACTCTCATATATTTCAGGTTGACTTTTCAATGGTGTGACTATTAAAAAACACAAAATTCCTTTCATTTTCATTGGGTGGGGAGGAGCCTTCAAATGTATTATCTTTTCCCTTATACTTCAAATGTATTATCTTTTCCCTTATACTTCAAATGTATTATCTTTTCCCTTATACTTCAAATGTAATCTTTTCCCTTATACTTCAAATGTATTATATTTTCCCTTATACTTCAAATGTATTATCTTTTCCCTTATACTTCAAATGTATTCTCTTTTCCCTTATACTTCA
>JACEEZ010015741.1:0-12500 GCA_016584305.1 Chionoecetes opilio
TTAACCCTTTTCTTTCTTTTTTTGGTTTCCTGCTTGCTTACTTCCTTTCTTACTTGCTTTATTTCTTGCTTGTTGCTTGCTTACTTTTCTAATTGTTTGGTTTCTTGCTTGCTTACTTCCTCTCTCTCTTACTTTATTTCTTGCTTGCTGCCTGCTTACTTGTCTAATTGTTTGGTTTCTTGCTTGCTTACTTCCTTTCTTACTTAACCTCTTGTTTGCTGCTTGCTTACTTGTCTAATTGTTTGGTTTCTTGCTTGTTTACTTCCTTTCTTACTTACTTTATTTTTTGCTTGCTGCTTGCTTACTTGTCTAAATGTTTGGTTTCTTGCTTGTTTACTTCCTTTCTTACTTACTTTATTTCTTGCTTGCTGCTTGCTTACTTGTCTAAATGTTTGGTTTCTTGCTTGTTTACTTCCTTTCTTACTTACTTTATTTCTTGCTTGCTGCTTGCTTACTTGTCTAATTGTTTGGTTTCTTGCTTGCTTACTTACTTTCTTACTTAAGCTTTTGTTTACTTACTTGCTTGCTTACTTTCCTGCTTTCTTACCTACTCGCCTTTCTACCAGCTTACTTCATCTCCTCTTACGAATCTTTCCAAGTATCGATATTGGGTTTATAAAAGGTCTACATTTCTTTAAAAAAAACTTCAAATACTTGAGTAAATCTTTATTAGTTCACATTCATGTTCTTATGTTCTTTTATCGGCTTAGATCTCTCTCTCTCTCTCTCTCTCTCTCTCTCTCTCTCTCTCTCTCTCTCTCTCTCTCTCTCTCTCTCTCTCTCTCTCTCTCTCTCTCTCTCTCTCTCTCTCTCTCTCTCTCTCTCTCTCTCTCTCTCTCTCTCTCTCTCTCTCTTGCACATACGATTATAGCAACAATTAATAAACAGACACGCAGACAGACACACAGACAGACACACAGACAGACAGACACTTAGACAGACACACAGACAGACACAAAGACAGACAGACAGACAGACAAACAACAAACAAACAAACAAACAAACAAACAAACAAACAAACAAACAAACAAACAGACAGACAGACAGACAGACAGACAGACAGACAGACAGACAGACAGACAGACACACAGACAGGCACACAGACAGACACACACACAGACACACAGACAGACAGACACACAAACAGGCACACAGACAGACAGACAGACAGACAGGCACACAGAAACACAGACAGAGACACAGAGAGACAGACAGACAGACAGAAACACAGACACACAGACAGACAGACAGACACACACACAGACACATACAGACAGACACACAGACAGACACACAGACAGACACACAGACAGACACACAGACAGACGGACAGACAGACGGACAGACAGACGGACAGACACACAGACAGAGACACAGAGAGACAGACAGACAGACACACACACAGGCACACAGACACACAGACAGACAGACACACAGACACATAGACAAAGAATAACATAAATAGCAGTGTAGGCAGTGTAGCTAAGCCTTGTGTTAAAAAATGAAATATATGTAAATAAAAAAGCGGATATCATGTAGCGAACTCCATCCCTTAATGAATGTTTGTTTGTATAGTTTGCTAGTTAAGTAAAAGTTTAGATCATAGGTGAGAGAGAGAGAGAGAGAGAGAGAGAGAGAGAGAGAGAGAGAGAGAGGAGAGAGAGAGAGAGAGAGAGAGAGAGAGAGAGAGAGAGAGAGAGAGAAGAGAGAGAGAGAGAGATGTTTTCCTCTACCTTTTCATTTCCATCCCTTTCTGTTCCTTCCTCCTTCTTCTCCTTTATTCCCTTCTTCCTTCTCTCTCTTTTTCTCTCTCTCTTACCCCCCCCCCCCCCCCCCCGCCCCCCCCCCCCCAAAAACAAAAAAAAAAAAAAACCAACAGACAAAGAAAAAAAAAAGGGCCCAAAAGACAACAGACAGACAAAAACAGACAACAGACAAAAACAACAAACAAACAAAAAACAAACAAACAAACAAACAAAAAAAAAAAAGGGCAACAAAAAAAAAAAAGGACGACGAAGACAGACAAACAAAACCAGGAAAAAGGGGAAAAAAAACACAACCCAACAAACACAAACGGAACAGACAACAGACAGAAGAAAACCCAAAAAAAGCGGGAAAACCAGGAGCCCCCCGGGAAAAAAAAAAAAAAAAAAGGGCAAAAAAGTACGAAACCCCCAAAAAAAAAAAAGACAAAAAAAAGGGAAAAAAAGGGGGGGGAGAGGACAGAAAAAGAAGAGAAAGAGAGAAGAAGAAGAAAAAAGGAAAAGAAAAGAAGGAAAAGAAAAAAATAAAAAAAATCTTTAAACTTCGTTTTTCCCCTTTTTAAAAAATAAATTTTTTTTTTTTTTAAACCCCCCCTTTTAAAAAATTTTTTTTTTTTCTTTTTTTTTTTCTTGGGGGGAAAAAAAAGAGGAAAGGGAAGAGGAAAAGGAAGGAGGAGGAGGGGGAAGGGGGGGGGGGGGGGGAAGGGAGGGGGGGGGGGGGAAAAAACCCCGAAAAAAAAAAAAAATTTTTTTTTTTTTCCCCCCCCCCCCCCCCCCCCCCCAAAAAATTTTTAAACCCAAAAAGGGGGAAAAAGGGGGGAGGAAAAAAGGGAGGGGGGAAAGGGGGGGGAGGGGGAAGGAAGGGGAGGAGGGGGAAAGGGGAAAGGGGAAGGAAGGGGGGGGGGGGGAAAGGGGGAAAAGGGGAAAAAGGGTAAAATTAAAAAAAAAAGAGAGAGGAGAAGAGAGGGGGGGAGAGAGAGGGGAGAAAAAGGAGAAGAGAGAGGGGAGGAGAGGAGGGGGAGAGAGAGAGAGAGAAAAAGGAAGAAGAAAAAAAAGGGGGGGGGGGGGGGGGTTTGTGTTTGGGGCTTTTTTTGTGTTGTTGTGTGTTGTGGTGGGGGTTTTTGGTTTTGCCCTGTTGTTGTTGTTGTTTTTTTTTTTCCCCTTTCCTTTCCCTTCTTTTTTTTCTCTTTTTTCTCTCTTCCCCTTCCTCTCTCTCTCCCCTCTCTCTCTCTTCCCTTCCCCTCTTTTTTTTTTTGGGGGCCCGGCAAAAAAAAAACCTTTATGGTTGCTGGTAAAAAAATTTTTTTTTGTGGCAAAAGGTTTTTTTCCCCCTCCTCCTCCCCCCCCCCCCCCTCCCTCCTTTCCCTCCTCCTCCTCTCCCCCTCTTCCTCCCCCTCCTCCCCTTTTCCGTCTCTTCCCTTTTTAAAAAAATGATAGAAAAAAAAAAAAAAATTTTAAAATTACACAAAAATGTAAAAAAAAATACCATAAAATACTTGCATATAACATTTTACCTGAATGGGGAGAAGACAGCGACAGACAGACAGAAACAGACAGAAAAAAACGACTTTTCTTGGGAGTTAGTCTTACAAAATTCTCCTTCATTCAGAAAAAAGTGAAAGTGTCCAAGAAACTTATCAGTGAAAAACCCTTGCGAATTAATAACGAAGGTACACCCACACCACACACACACCGCCACACACAACACACACAACACACACACACACACACACACACACACACACACACCACACGCACACCACCAAAAACACACACACCAACACACAACACACGCACGCACCCCAACCACAACACACACACACACACACAAAAACCACACACCATCATTATCATCACTATCTTCTTTTTACATTAAAATAAAAAACCCTTCCCCTTTCCCCCCTCTCTCCTCTTTCTCTCTCTTCTCTCCCCCCTCTTCTCTCTCTCCTCTTCTCTCTCTTCTCTTCTCCTTTTCTCTCTCCTCTTCTTTCTTCTCTCTCCTCTCTTCTTTTCTCTCTTCTCTCTCTCTCTCCTTTTCTCTCTCTCTCTTTCTCTCTTTCTCTTCTCTCTTCTTTCTCCTCTCTTCTCTCTCTCTCTCTCTCTCCCCCTTTTCCTCTCTCTCTCTCTCTTTTCCAAGTCAGCAACATAGTTCCTAAAATCTCTTTTTTACCCTTGACAAAAATTTATGGTCAAATTTCCTTTTCAAGAAGCTTAGTTTGAATCTCCAAGAAACCTTTGAATGGCAGTGTGGTGTGTGTGTGGTGGTGTGTTGTGTGTGTGTGTGTGCGTGTGGTGGTGTGTGTGTGTGTGTGTGTGTGTGGGTGTGTGTGTGTGGTGTTTGTGTGTGTGTGTGTGTGGTGTGTATGCTGTTTTTGACTCACGCGGTACAAAAAATTGATAGAGAGAGAGAAAGGAGAGAGAGGGAGAAGAGAGAGAGAAGAGAGAGGAGAGAGAGAGAGAGAGGAGAGGGGGAGAGAGGGAGAAGAAAAAAAGAGAGAGAGAGGGGGGAAGAGAGAGAGAGAGAGAGAGAGAGGGGAAAAGAGAGAGAAGAGAGAGAGGAGAGAGAGAAAGGAGAAAGGAAAAAGAGAAGAGGAGAGAAGGGGAGAGAGAGAAGAGAGAAGAAGAGGGGAAAAGGGAAAGAAAAGAGAGAGAGAGAGAAAGAGAAGAGGGGAGAGAGAGAAGGGGAGAGAGAGGAGAGAGGTTTCTAGGATATGGACTTGTTTGCCCTTTTATTTATTTGCTCTAGCAGTGAAAAAGGGGGAGAAGGAGCCAAAGGAAATAAAAAGGTGTCAGATAGGATTTTTTTTTTATAGTCGTGTGGTTTTTGTGTGTGTGTGTGTGTGTGTTGGTTTTTGGGGTGTGTGTGTGGTGTGTGGGTGTGTGGGGTGTTGTGTGTGTGTGTTTTGTGTGTGTGGGTGGTGGTTTTGTGTTGTTGTGTGTGTGTGTGTGTGTGTTTGGTGTGAGCGTGCGTGCGTGCGTGGGCGTGCGTGCGTGGGCGTGCGTGGTGCGTGCGTGCGCGGGCGTGCGTGGTGCGGGGTGCGGCGTGTGTGTGTTTTGGGGGGTGTGTGCGTGCGTGTGTGTGTGGGGTTTGTGTTGTGGTGTGGTGTGTGGGGTGTGGGCAGAAGTAAGCAAGCACAGGGTTGGAAAAAACATATGGATAATACATCACTCTTTTCATGTCTCCTTCGTTATTTTTCATTGTCAAAAAGAAGTATCTTTGTTATTTAGTATTTTGAGTGTTGTAGTAGTAGTGTTGTTTGTAGTAAAAAAGCTGTAGTGTAATAGCTTTAGTAGTAGTAGTAGTAGTGTAGTAGTTGTTGTAGTAGTAGAGAGTAGTGTGGTTTTTTAGTAGTAGTAGTAGTGTGTATAAAAGGAGTAGTAGTAGTAGTAGTATTTAGTATAGTATATAGAGTGAGTAGTGTTAGTAGTAGAGTAGTAGAAAAGTAGTTGTGTAGTAATGCGTAGAGTAGTAGTTGTATGTAGTAGTTGTAGTAGTAATACTGTATAGTAATAGCTGTAGTAGTAGTAGTATAGATAGTATTGAGTAGTATAGGTAGTAGTAGAAGTAGTAGTAGTATATTTAGTAGTAGTAGTAGTATAGTAGTAGAAGTGCGAAATAGTAGTAGTGGTTTTAGTAGTTAGTAGTACCTAGCAAGTGTAGTAGTGTAGAGTAGTATTTTAGTATTTTAGTTATTAGTAGTAGTATTTAGTAGTAGTATAGTACAGTAGATATAGTGGTTTTGTAGTAGTAGTAGTACCTACAGTAGTAGTGTAGTGTAGAGTATTGTAGTAGTAGTAGTTGATAGTTATTATTATTATCTTTGGTTTTGTGGTAGTATGTAACCCGGGGTAGCGTGAAGGAAAAGGTGGTGGGCGAGGGCGGCAGGTGAGGAGGGGGGGATAGTGTGAATCATTAGGAGGGTGGGGGGGGTGGGGGGGGGGAGGGGAAGGGGAGGGGGTGAAGGGGGGAGGAGGAGGGCGGCAAGGATGGGGAGGGCGGTAGGGACGGGAAGGGCGGGGAGGGAAGGGGGAGTAGGGGAAGTAGGGGAGGGGGGAGGGGAGGGGGCCCTTTAGGGGAGGGGGAGGGGGGGGTAGTGGTTATTTGGGGGGGGACAAAAGCAAATTCAGTGGAGGAAGAGGAGGAAAAAAATTTTTATTGATTATTTCACTGGGGAAAAAAAATTTTTGTTGAGTTAGGTCTGACACTTGTTTTTTAGAAATTTTTTTGGGTTGGGGGTGAACCAAAACTGATCTCATTTTTTCCCCTATCACGTAAAGGGTTTTTTGACGGTGGGATTTTCTTTTTTCATAAAAAATAGGAAAAAATACTGTACAAAAACAGTAACGTCCCATTTTTTTAAAAATTTTTGAAAATTTTAAAAACAATAAAAAATTAAAAAATGGGCATAAATAAAAATTGTTTTTTTTTAACCCATTATCATTTTTTTAGAAAGGATGGGCCCTTTTAATTGTGTGCGGGTTTAAAGGAAAAATTTTTTACTTTTGAGCTTTGCTGGAGTGTTCAACTTAAAGGACTATCGCTTTTGATGCCCCCAACAATACCCAGCCATCTTGCACATCCCATCAAACCCGGAAACTTTCCCTTCCAAAACCTTTTAAAATCTTGGTAAAATCGTTTCACCTTGCTCGTCGCAGCACCCACCAAGTTTTTCCGGGAAAAAGGTGGCAAGAGGGCTATGAAAAAAATGTATTTTAATACTCATGTTGAAACCAAAGGGGCGCTTTTGTGCTTTTCCAATAGTTTCTGAAAAAATTTCTTTTAAATTTACTTCCCACGGATTTCCAAGAAATTTTCTTGACGACGTTTTTGAATGATACCCCAAGCATTTTTTCAAGGTCGGGAACATAGTACCGTTGAAATTTTTTCATTTTTGATGAGCTTCAAATTTGTGGCCCATAAAAAACCCCGGGGCCTTTTGTTTTTTAAATTTGGATAGTCCGGGAAAATGCCAAGTTTATGTACTTCAAACAGTCGCCATCATTTGCCCCAAGGGTTTTACAAATTTTTTTTCAGAGCCCTTTTTTTAAATGTGCAAGGGGGGAATATTATTTTTTTTCCCTGTCAACAAGGGCTCATGTAAAATTTTTTAGGATCCCCAGGTTTAAGATCAGATCTCGGGGGCCCAATTCGTTTGAACCCAATGTTTCTCTCGAGCTCTGCTTTTCCCACATACGGGGAGAAAGCGGGGGATCCTTTGTGTATAAACGTTGTTGACCAAAAGGAAGGACACCAAAAAAAAATTTTTTTTTTAAGGTCAACACAGTTTACCCCAAATTGGTTTTCATTTTTTGCAATAACTAAATTTGACTCTCTTACATCCCCAAAATTTTCACGAAAAAACCCGAATGAAAAATGGGGACGGGCCCCAAAAAAATTCCCAAAAACAAAAAAATTTTTACAAACAGCTCACAAGTGGAATTTTGCTTTTCGGGAAGGGTAAGCTGTGGAAAAAAAATTTTGACGTGCTAGAAAAAAACGGACACAGTTTTGGGAAATAAAGCATGCCCATTTTAGTCTAAATAAGCTAAAAAATCAAAACTCAAAAATTTTTTTTTTTTCCCAAATTTGTTCCCAAGGGGAAATTATATAGCCCAAGGGTTTTTTTTAGCCCCTCTTCATTTCATTATTTCTTGACTGTTTGCCTTTTCTGTGTATTTTTGTTTTTTTCGTATTTTCATTTTTTTTTCATTTTTTTTTCCCAATTTAAAACCCCTTGATTTAAAGCATCCTTTTTTTTCCCTTTTCCTTTTTCTGCATCTCTAGGAACCTTTTGATGTTTCATTCCACCCCAAAAAAATTTGTGGAACAAAAGGGATTTACGAAAAAAAAATCCCAATTGAAATACGATTTTAGAAACGATATAGCTATTTATTTTTTTTAAATTGATGTTTTTTTTCTCAAAAATAATTCACTTTTTCCCCATAATTCAAATCCTACTCATATTGCTGTGGCCCTTTTTAAAAAACCCCCTTCACGCCCCGATATTTCCTTTGCTATATAAAATCGTGTGTTGTTTGCCCTAAAAAATTTCGAAAAAAAAAAAGTAAAATTTAAAATACCAAATTAAATAGTGGACAAGGTACTAAACCCGGTTCCCTATCTACAAATTTTTGCTTATATTCACTAAAATTTGTCCCAATGGTAGCCAAAAATTTTAAGGAAAATTTCGTTCTGGGGCCCCAAGGAGTCAAAGAAGACGTGACGCCTTGAGATACTTTTAAATAAAAGGGGTTTTTCGCTAAAAAATCCAATTAAAGTATGTTTCTGTAAAGGTCCATGCCATTTTCTCAGAAAATTTTTTTCAGATATTTTTTATTTTTTCCCCCGTTATTTAATTTCTTTGGGGTTCTTTCCCCCTTTTTAACCTGGGGTGGCAGCTGGGGGTGATTGCTTTCCCGGGAGACTCCTATGAAAAAGTGGGGTTAGCAGGTCACCGCCTCAAGGTTTGGGCCCCGGGGTTTTGGGGCCCCAGGGGGTTGGGACGCGTTTGGGCCCGGGGAGGTCTGACGCTTCCAAAGGGTAAAATTTTGGGTAAAAATGTAGAGGGAATAAAAAATAGAGGGAATAAAGGGAATTTTAAAAGGTAATATATAAAGTATAGTATTTTTTTTATCGTCACAATCAAAAGAGAAACTGCCTAAGTCATTTTTTTTACTTTTCCCGGAAATTGAAAAAAACCCTTTCCCCATTTTCTTAATTTTAAAAATCAAAGCATTGGGTTTTTTTCCCTTTTTTATTTTAGACCCTCACCCCCCTACACCCCAAACACCACACACACACACAACACAAAAAACACACCACACACCCCACACATCACACCCCACACACACACACACACACCCTACATTGGAGCTTCGGTTTTTGGGGGTTTTTAAGATGTGTTTTCCCCCCGATGGGGTCCCACTTGGCGGGGTTTGTAAGGGCGACGACGAACTTAAAAAGGCGTCGTCGGGGTGGAAAAAAGAAAGGTTTTGCTAGGGTTTTGGGGTTTGTGTTGGATGAGGATAAGAAAGAGGACGATAAAAACAAGGATTACAGAGAGATAAGAAAAAATGGTTGGCTTGGGTGCAGTAAGTTAGTATTAGAATAAGCTAAGAACAGAGGAGGAGGAAATAAGGAGAGAAAGGGGAAGAAAAAAAAAGTAGTGATTGATATTTTTGTGCTTAGGGGTTTGGGTGTGTGTATGATAGAGAGAGAGGAGAGAGAGAGAGGAGAGAGAGAGGAGAGAGAGAAAAGAGAGAGAAGGAAGACAAGAGAGAGAGAGAGAAGAGAGAGAGGAGAGAGAGAGAGAGAGAGAGAGAGAGAGAGAGAAAGAGAGAGAGAGAGAGAGAGAGGGGAGAGAGAGAGAGAGAGGAGAGAGAGAGAGAGAGAGCACCTGGGCCCAAACACTGATCAGAGGACAGGGTGTCATCGAACTGCCCCATAAACTTTGTGAAGCTGACCACTAACCTCTCCCCCTCAACCCCTAACCTTCCCCCCCCTCAACCCCCTCAAGCCCCCCCCCAAGCCACCCCTCTGTAAAGGACCCATCCAGGGAGAGAAAGGGGGGGTCGCACCAAACCCCCCCACCTGTCGTTTTCCTTCTCTCTCTCTCTCTCTTCTCTCTCTCTCTCTCTCTCTCTCTCTCTCTCTCTTTTTTCTCTCTCTCTTCTCTCTCTCTCCTCTCTCTCTCTCTCTCTCTTCTCTCTTCTTCTTTTTTTCTCTCCTCTCTCTCTTTGTTATTTACCATTTCCTTTGCAACTTTTCTGTTACCCTCGTCTGTTATTGCATCTTTCTTTTTTTCTTTCATCACATTCTTTCCTATCCAATGTACGTTTCTTCCTCCTCTTTTCCCTCCTTTCCTCACATATTTTTTTCCCCTCCCTTTTTCCTTCCTTCCTTCCTTCCTCCTCAAGACTTCCCTCCTTGCTTCTATTTCCTCCTTCCTTCTATCTTCCCTCCCTCCTTCTTTTTTTCCCTGCTTCCTCCACTAGATTGTCCTCCTTCATTTTTTCCTTCCTTCCTTCCTTCTCAAGATTTTCCTTCCTTTTTCCTTCCTTCCTCCTCATGACTTCCTTTTTCCTTCCTCTTCCTCCTCAAGACTTCCCCCCTTCCTTCCTTCCTCCTTCCTTTCCCTTTCCTTTCCTTCCTGTTTCCTTCATTCCTTCCTCCTCCAGATTTTCCTCCTTTCTTCCTTCCTTCCTTCCTCCTCATGACTTCCTTTTTTCCTTCCCTTCCTCCTCAAGACTTTCCTCCTTCCTTCTTTCCTTCCTGCTTCCTCCACAAGATTTTCCTTCCTTCTTTTTTTTACCCTCTCCCCTTTCCCTTTCCCTTCCTTCCTTCCTTCCTCATCAAGACTTTCTCCTTCCTTGCTGTCTGTTTTTCCCTTCCCTCTTTTTCCTTCTATCCTCACGTATAGTTTCCCTCCATCTATCCTTCCTGCTTCCTCCTCCCACTTCCTCCTTTCCCTTCCTCCTCTCTGCCCTGCCTTACCGCCGCCCTATGTCCCCTCGAAGTGGTCACCAGGGAGGCTCCGCGCCCTCACAACAGCCTTGTAGGGATCCACTGAGCTGCCTACAAGACAAATCGAGCAGGGGCGTGAAGGTTAAGCTTTTCTTAAACACTCACACACCCACACACACACACAAACACACCCCACACGAGCTTGTTGTTGTGTCTTTTTTGGTTTATGTTAAGGCATTTCTCTCTCTCTCTCTCTCTCCCCTCTCTCTCTCTCTCTCTTTTCTCTCCCCTCTCTCTCTCTCTCTCTCTCTCTCTCTGTAAATTACTAAATGCTATATATTTCTTTCAAATATAATAATAATTTTATTCGCCCGGGAGACAAAACAGACAAAAAAACAAAGCAACAAGAACAAGCCAAGGAGTAACCTTAAGTACTAGAGCAAAACAAAAAACAAGAACAAAGAAATACAGGCACATTAGGGGACATAGTATCAAAGTACATAGAAAAGCATACATGGACACCTGTGCTACCCCCCATTCTGCACAAACAGCAGGCCCAGCCACCGCTGTTGTATAGGTCCCCATACATAGGCCGCGCTTGCCTGACAGAGGTGATGATGGAGTTTGTAGAGGGGCTCCACCCTACTCCCTAAGCTGAACATGGAGTTTTCGACGGATCACATCCAGATTGTTCACCCCCTTCCTAGCGAAAGCCAGGGGGCGAGCTGGACACCTGGGCAGCCCCAGAAGCCTCTTAAGGATGTCATTGTGACAGACCTTAAGGGGGTTTAGAGTGGCCACCTTGTACCGCGACCACAGCGAGTTGCAGTATATAGAGTAGCAGTGACTCCTGAATAACTCCATCTTCACCTCTCTGCTACAGTAGGAGAATTTTCCCCTGTAGAGATTTCCCACGACAAGAAGCTTGGTGGTCTGCTTGATGGGAAGGGATATAGGGAAACAATGAGACAAAATGCAGTGTTAAGTAGTATAGAGAATTAACTTGTCTCTAATTTTTTTTCATGAGTCGTTTTTTTTTCTCTCTCGACATGACATGAGAGAGAGAAAAGAGAGGGGAGAGGGAGAAGAAGGGAAAAGAGAGAGAGAGAGAGAGAGAAAGGAGGAGGGTTAAGTTGACTCACCTTACCAACCCCCTACTCCTCCTCCTCCTCCTCCTTTCCCGGGCACCTTATACCTCAGTCATAAACATTTTACGAGCAAATTCAAGCTGCCATATTTTTTTTCATCTTCCTTCGATCATGCTGAGCCTCCCTTTTTTCATACTTTTTTCCCCCTCTTACTATTCCTTACTTCCAAGCCTCTATCTTCTTTAGGGACATGGTATCCTTTCCCAACTGTCCTCTTATATGTAGGGTTTTATATTAGTAGTAGGTAGTTCAGCAGATACCCTCGTTATAGACCAATAGGCCTCTTGGTATCTGTTCTTCCTATATATTCCTCCTCCTCCTCCTCCAACCTCCTCCTTCTCTTCCTATGTTTCCTCCACCTCCCCCACCTCCTCCTCCCCTCCACTCTCCTTCTCCTCCTATGTATTCCTCCACCTCCTCCACCTCCTCTTCCTCACTCCTATGTATTCCTCCACCTCCTCCACTTTTCCCCCTCTCCTCCTATGGTATTCCCCCTCCTCCCCCTCCTCTTCCCTCCTTCCCGATCCTCCTTGACTGAAACCACTCTATCATATATAACTTTTTTTTTTATTACTTATTTGCATTAGTGCCTGAAGTATCCAAAGGTTCTCGAGCTCTTCAAAGTCGTTCCCCCGAGCTCTTCAAAGTCGTCCTCGAACTCTTCAAAGTCGTCCCCCAAGGTTCTCAAAGTCGTCCTCGAGCTCTTCAAAGTCGTCCTCGAGCTCTTTAAAGTCATCCACGAGCCCCTTTAAAGTCGTCGTCAAGCTCTTCAAAGTCGTCTCGACTCTTCAAAGTCGTCCTCGAGCTCTTCAAAGTCGTCCTCGACTCTTCAAAGTCGTCCTCAAGCTCTTCAAAGTCGTCATCGAGCTCTTCAAAGTCGTCCTCGAGCTCTTCAATGTCGTCCTCGAGCTCTTTAAAGTCGCCTCGAGCTCTTCAAAGTCGTCCTCAAGCTCTTCAAAGTCGTCCTCGAGCTCTTCAAAGTCGTCATCGAGCTCTTCAAAGTCGTCCTCAAGCTCTTTAAAGTCGTCCTCGAGCTCTTCAAAATGTCCTTTGAGCTCTTCAAGTCGTCCTCGAGCTCTTAAAGTCGTCCTCGAGCTCTTCAATGTGTTCCTCGAGCTCTTCAAA
>JACEEZ010015741.1:17500-32500 GCA_016584305.1 Chionoecetes opilio
CTCGAGCTCTGCTATCCCACATACAGAGAAAGCAGGGATACTTTGTGTATCCACGTTGTTGACCAAGAAGGAAGGACACCATTTTAAGGTCAACACAGATGATCCAATTGTGTTTTCATATTGCAATAACTCAATGACTCTCTTTACATCTCCATATTCTTCACGAAGACAGACCGAATGCCCAATAGGGACTGCGCCAAACAAATTGCCAAAACAAAAAAAGTTTTACTACAGCTCACAAGTGGAATTTTGCTTATCTGGAGGGTAAGCTGTGGAGAAAAAACTTGACGTGCTAGAAAAAAACTGACTACAGATTTGGAATCAGCATGCCAATTTTAGTCTAAATAAGCTCAAAAATCTAACTCAACAATTTTTTTTTTTCAAATTGTTCCCAAGTGAATTATATATGTCAATGTTTTTTTTATGACCCTCTTCACTTTCATTATTTCTTGATCTGTTTGTCTATCTGTGTATGTTGTGTTTTTCGTAGTTGCATTATTTTCACTTTTTTTACAATATAATCCTTGAGTTAGCATCCTTTTCTTTCCTTTTCCTTTCTGCATCTCTATGAACCTTTTGATGCTTCATTCCACACCAAGAAAATTGTGGAACGAAAGGAGTTACGAATAAAAAAATCCCAAGTGGAAATACGATGTAGTACGATATAGCTATTTATTGTTTTTAATGATGTTTTTTTCTCGAAATAATTCACTTCTTCCATAATGTCTAATCCTACTCATATTGCTGTGGCCTTTTAATAACCCCTTCACGCCCAGATATTTCCTTTGCTATATAAAATCGTGTGTTGTTAGCCATAAAATTACGAAAAGTAACTTAATATACCAAATTAACTAGTGGACAAGGATACTAAACAGGTCATATCTACAAAATATTGCTTATATTCACTAAAATTTGTCTAATGGTAGCCAAATTTCAATGGAAATTACGTTCTGGGCCTCAAGGAGTCAAAGACAGACGTGACGCCTTGAGATACTTAAGTAATAGGAATTTTGCGCTAAAACTCCAATACGTATGTTTCTGCTAAAGGTCATGCCATTACTCAGAAAGTTTTTTCAGATATTTTCATTTTTCCATATGTTATTCAATATCTTTGGCTTCTTTCCCCTTATTAACCTGTGTGGCAGCTGGAGGTGACTTGCTCCTGGGAGACTCCTATGAACCGTGTGTTAGCGAGGTCACCGTCTCTCAAGGTGGCCTCGGTGTTAGGCGCTCAGGCGTGTTGTGACGCGTTGTGGCCGGCGAGGTCTGACGCTTCCAAGGATAAAATGTAGGGTAATATGTAGAGGTAATACAATAGAGGGAATACATGTAATATAGAGGTAATATATAGAAGTATAGTATTTTTATATCGTCACACTCATAGAGAAACTGCCTAAGTCATTTTTTCTACTTTTCAGGAAATTGAAAAAAACTTCCTCATTTTCTTAATTTTGATATCAATGCATTGTTTATCCTTTTATATTTTAGACCACTCACACCCTACACACACACACACACACACACACACACACACACACACACACACACACACACACACACACTCACACCCTACACACACACACACACACCCTACACCTTGGATGCTTCGGTGTGGGTGTTATAATGATGTGTTTTCCTCCGATGGTGTCCACTTGGCTGGCTTTGTAAGGGCGACGACGAACTTAATAAGAGCGTCGTCGGTGTGGATAAAGAAAGGTTTAGCTAGGGTTGGGTTCGTGTTGGATGAGGATAAGAAAGAGGACGATAAAAACAAGGATACAGAGAGATAAGAAAAATGGTTGGCTCTGGGTGACAGTAAGTTAGTATTAGAATAAGCTAAGAACGAGGAGGAGGAAATTAAGGAGAGAAAGAGAGAGAAAAAAAGTAGTGATTGATTAGTTTTTTGTGCTTAGAGGTATGTGTGTGTATGATAGAGAGAGAGAGAGAGAGAGAGAGAGAGAGAGAGAGAGAGAGAGAGAGAGAGAGAGAGAGGAGAGAGAGAGAGAGAGAGAGAGAGAGAGAGAGGAGAGAGAGAGAGAGAGAGAGAGAGAGAGAGAGAGAGAGAGAGAGAGAGAGAGAGAGAGAGAGAGAGAGAGAGAGAGAGAGAGAGAGAGCACCTGGGCCCCATAACACCTGATCAGAGGACAGGGTGTCATCGAACTGCTCCATAAACTTTGTGAAGCTGACCACTAACCTCTCCCCCTCAACCCCTAACCTTCCCCCCCCTCAACCCCTCAAGCCCCCCCCCAAGCCACGCCTCTGTAAAGACCCATCCAGGGAGAGAAAGGGGGGGTCGCACCAAACCCCCCCCACCTGTCGCTTCCTTCTCTCTCTCTCTCTCTCTCTCTCTCTCTCTCTCTCTCTCTCTTCTCTCTCTCTCTCTCTCTCTCTCTCTCTCTCTCTCTCTCTCTCTCTCTCTCTCTCTCTCTCTCTCTCTCTCTTTGTTATTTACCACTTCCTTGCAACTTTTCTGTTACCCTCGTCTGTTATTGCATCTTTCTTTTTCTTCTTTCATCACATTCTTTCCTATCCAATGTACGTTTCTTCCTTCTCTCTATTCCTCCTTTCCTCACATATTGTTTCCCCTCCCTTTTTCCTTCCTTCCTTCCTTCCTCCTCAAGACTTCCCTCCTTGCTTCTATTTTCCCTTCCTTCCTTCTATCTTCCCCTCCCTCCTTCTTTTCTTCCTGCTTCCTCCACTAGATTGTCCTCCTTCATTTTTTCCTTCCTTCCTTCCTTCTCAAGATTTTCCTTCCTTTTTCCTTCCTTCCTCCTCATGACTTTCCTTTTTCCTTCCTTCCTTCCTCCTCAAGACTTCCCTCCTTCCTTCCTTCCTCCTTCCTTCCTTCCTTCCTTCCTGCTTCCTTCATTCCTTCCTCCTCCAGATTTTCCTCCTTTCTTCCTTCCTTCCTTCCTCCTCATGACTTTCCTTTTTCCTTCCTTCCTCCTCAAGACTTTCCTCCTTCCTTCTTTCCTTCCTGCTTCCTCCACAAGACTTTCCTTCCTTCTATTTTACCCTCTCTCCTTCCTTCCTTCCTTCCTTCCTTCCTCATCAAGACTTTCCTCCTTCCTTGCTGTCTGTTCTTCCTTCCCTCTATTCTCTCTATCCTCACGTATAGTTTCCCTCCATCTATCCTTCCTGCTTCCTCCTCCCACTTCCTCCTTCCTTCCTCCTCTCTGCCCTGCCTTACCGCCGCCCTATGTCGCCTCGAAGTGGTCACCAGGGAGGCTCCGCGCCCTCACAACAGCCTTGTAGGGATCCACTGAGCTGCCCTTACAAGACAAATCGAGCAGGGGCGTGAAGGTTAAGCTTTTCTTAAACACTCACACACACACACACACACACACAAACACACACACACAGAAGCTTGTTGTTGGTCTTTTTTGTGTTTATGATTAAGAGCATTCTCTCTCTCTCTCTCTCTCTCTCTCTCTCTCTCTCTCTCTCTCTCTCTCTCTCTCTCTCTCTCTCTCTCTCTCTCTCTCTGTAAATTACTAAATGCTATATATTTCTTTCAAATATAATAATAATTTTATTCTCGCCCGGAGACATACAGACAAAAAAACAAAGCAACAAGAACAAGCCAAGGAGTAACCTTAAGTACTAGAGCAAAAACAAAAAACAAGAACAAAGTACTACAGGCACATTAGGGGACATAGTATCAAAGTACATAGAAAAGCATACATGGACACCTGTGCTACCCCACATTCTGCACAAACAGCAGGCCCAGCCACCGCTGTTGTATAGGTCCCCATACATAGGCCGCGCTCTGCCTGACAGAGGTGATGATGGAGTTCGTAGAGAGCTCCACCCTACTCCCTAAGCTGAACATGGAGTGTCGACGGATCACATCCAGATTGTTCACCCCGTTCCTAGCGAAAGCCAGGGACGAGCTGGACCACCTGGGCAGCCCCAGAAGCCTCTTAAGGATGTCATTGTGACAGACCTTAAGGCGGTTCAGAGTGGCCACCTTGTACCGCGACCACAGCGAGTTGCAGTATATAGAGTAGCAGTGACTCCTGAATAACTCCATCTTCACCTCTCTGCTACAGTAGGAGAATTTCCTCTGTAGAGTATTTCCCACGACAAGAAGCTTGGTGGTCTGCTTGATGGGAAGGGATATAGGGAAACAATGAGACAAAATGCAGTGTTAAGTAGTATAGAGAATTAACTTGTCTCTAATTTTTTTTTCATGAGTCGTTTTTTTTCTCTCTCGACATGACATGAGAGAGAGAGAGAGAGAGAGAGAGAGAGAGAGAGAGAGAGAGAGAGAGAGAGAGAGAGAAAGGAGGAGGGTTAAGTTGACTCACCTTACCAACCCTCCTACTCCTCCTCCTCCTCCTCCTTCCGGTCACCTTATACCTCAGTCATAAACATTTTACGAGCAAATTCAAGCTGCCATATTTTTTTTCATCTTCCTTCGATCATGCTGAGCCTCCCTTTTTTCATACTTTTTCCTCCTCTTACTATTCCTTACTTCCAAGCCTCTATCTTCTTTAGGGACATGGTATCCTTTCCCAACTGTCCTCTTATATGTAGTTTGATAGTTAGTAGTAGGTAGTTCAGCAGATACCCTCGTTATAGACCAATAGGCCTCTTGGTATCTGTTCTTCCTATATATTCCTCCTCCTCCTCCTCCACCTCCTCCTTCTCTTCCTATGTATTCCTCCACCTCCTCCACCTCCTCCTCCTCCTCCACCTCCTCCTTCTCCTCCTATGTATTCCTCCACCTCCTCCACCTCCTCCTTCTCCTCCTATGTATTCCTCCACCTCCTCCACCTCCTCCTCCTCCTCCTCCTATGTATTCCTCCTCCTCCTCCTCCTCCTTCTCCTCCTTCCTGATCCTCCTTGACTGAAACCACTCTATCATATGAAACTTTTTTTTTATTACTTATTTGCATTAGTGCCTGAAAGTATCCAAAGGTTCTCGAGCTCTTCAAAGTCGTCCTCGAGCTCTTCAAAGTCGTCCTCGAACTCTTCAAAGTCGTCCTCAAGGTTCTCAAAGTCGTCCTCGAGCTCTTCAAAGTCGTCCTCGAGCTCTTTAAAGTCATCCACGAGCTCTTTAAAGTCGTCGTCAAGCTCTTCAAAGTCGTCCTCGAGCTCTTCAAAGTCGTCCTCGAGCTCTTCAAAGTCGTCCTCGAGCTCTTCAAAGTCGTCCTCAAGCTCTTCAAAGTCGTCATCGAGCTCTTCAAAGTCGTCCTCGAGCTCTTCAATGTCGTCCTCGAGCTCTTTAAAGTCGTCCTCGAGCTCTTCAAAGTCGTCCTCAAGCTCTTCAAAGTCGTCCTCGAGCTCTTCAAAGTCGTCATCGAGCTCTTCAAAGTCGTCCTCAAGCTCTTTAAAGTCGTCCTCGAGCTCTTCAAAATCGTCCTCGAGCTCTTCAAAGTCGTCCTCGAGCTCTTTAAAGTCGTCCTCGAGCTCTTCAAAGTCGTCCTCGAGCTCTTCAAAGTCGTCCTCGAGCTCTTCAAAGTCGTCCTCGAGCTCTTTAAAGTCGTCCTCGAGCTCTTCAAAGTCGTCCTCGAGCTCTTCAAAGTCGTCCTCAAGCTCTTCAAAGTCGTCCTCGAGCTCTTCAAAGTCGTCCTCAAGCTCTTCAAAGTCGTCCTCGAGCTCTTCAAAGTCGTCCTCGAGCTCTTTAAAGTCGTCCTCGAGCTCTTCAATGTCGTCCTCGAGCTCTTTAAAGTCGTCCTCGAGCTCTTCAAAGTCGTCCTCAAGCTCTTCAAAGTCGTCCTCGAGCTCTTCAAAGTCGTCATCGAGCTCTTCAAAGTCGTCATCGAGCTCTTCAAAGTCGTCCTCAAGCTCTTCAAAGTCGTCCTCGAGCTCTTCAAAGTCGTCCTCGAGCTCTTCAAAGTCGTCCTCGAGCTCTTTAAAGTCGTCCTCGAGCTCTTCAAAGTCGTCCTCGAGCTCTTCAAAGTCGTCCTCGAGCTCTTCAAAGTCGTCCTCGAGCTCTTTAAAGTCGTCCCCAAACTCTCCCAAGTCGTCCCAGAACCCTCAAGTCACTATCGAGCTTTCAAAATCATCCTTCAATTTTTTTAGTCATCCTTGAGTTTTTCGTGTCATTCTTAGCTTCATCAAGTCATCCTCAATCTTCCTATGTCGTTCTTGATGTCACCATGTTGTCCATGGACTGACAGTGTCATCCTCAAGCCTGCCAAGTCATCCTCGAACTTGATGAGTGGATGTCATTACTAATTCATCAATAAGGCTGTAACTCAGGGGCGTAGTTAGGCCTGGGCATTGGGGGCTTATAGCCCCGAATGTTTTATGAATAGCCCCGGTTCTCAAATACCTTTTTTTATTTTTTTTTATTTATTATTATATTTTTTTAATCACAAATCTAAGATAAGCTCTCACTGGGGCCAACATAGAATTATAGTAAAAAACAAGATATTTGGTTAGATGTTACTTAGCGTATGCTGATGGCATCCTTTTTAGGAGCAGGACATGAGAGAGGTGGAGAGAACAGAGGAGATGAGGAGTGCATGACAGAGGAGACACCAAAAGACCTTTTGGAGAGGTGAAGAAGAGAATATCAGATGGATAAGACAGAGTTAACAGAAGTGCATTTTTTTATATTCTTATATTCATTATACTCATAAATAAATTGAACATTATCCTGTAAAAATGTAAAGATCTCTTGGCTGGGCTAAGCCCCCAATGTTTCAAGATCCTAACTACGCCCCCGGGCTGTTTCTTCAATTCATCAATCCCACGTCTTCTTAACCCCTTGAGTCCCAGAACGTAATTTCCATTGTAATTTGGGTACCATTAGACGATTTTAATTAATATAAGCAATATTTTATAGATATGACCTGTTTAGTATCCTTGTCCACTAGGTAATTTGGTACAGTATATTAAGTTAGTTTTCGTAATTTTATGGCTAACAACAGACGATTTTATATAGCCAAGGAAAGATCTGGGCGTGAAGGGTTAACACTACTTAATTCTGTAGTCGTCTCAGTCCGTCGCAAAGTTATTCTCATTTTTCACCTTACCTTTTGTCTTCACCTTCAAGCCTTCAAAGCCTCATGTTGCTTTATGCTGGGTGTGATTATTTTGGATCAAGAAATATTCACCACTAACTCGGCAATCCAAAGAAAAACATTTGCAATAATATTCTAAACACTAATCAATCGCTTTCTTCCGCAGTAACACCCACAAGAAGACAATTAATTATCTTCAGGAGGAAAGTTAGTGATATTATGTTTTTTGTTCTTTTTATTACAAAACTCCGTGATTCACTTCTATGAAGGTTATATTTTGATCACATCTAATCTTCTAGAAAACAATATCATAAACACACACACACACACATACACACACACACACACACACACACACACACACAGCAAGAAGTAATAGCAGCAATGAGTGTTTATAATTTACAGAAAAAAATGGCTGAATATGGTTACAGAGACAGGGCTATTCGGGTATACTTCAGGTGTTGTATGCTAAAGCTAGGTAAACACACACACACACACACACACACACACACACACACACACACACACACACACACACACACACACACACACACACACACACACACACACACACACACATTGATAAATTATAATCATCATCATAATATATCTGTTTTACGTCAGATTTTTCCATAATGTCTGAGGTTAGACGGTCGATGATACGCTTCCACCGCTATTGTCGGCGTTCATCATTCAAATTTGTGGCATGAGTTTTACGCCTCGGAACACTCGGTTGATAAATATAGATTGATAAATAGAGACAGGACCACACGACTATAGCTCAGGCCTGTATGCTAACACTAAGTAAACACACACACACTAGATTCAAAACATTACGGCAGCACTTAGGTTATTCATTTGGATACTATACGACAACCATAGAGTTTCATACTGCATAGGGAGAAACTGGTTCACAAATAGGGTGGTGAATGATTAGAATGGACTCAGTAGACAGGTAGTTAGTGCGGAGTCATTAGGGAGCTTTAAAGGAGGCTGGATAAATTCATGGATGGGGATGAAAGGTGGATGTAGGTAGTGTTAAGTAACAGGAACTACCTCGTGTAGGTCTCATGGCCTCTTGTAGCTTCCTTATTTTCTTATGTTCTTTCTGATGTTCACATTCTTTATATAATTTCTTTGTCTTTGATGATTCACAAGTGAGAAACCAAGAACTGCGTCATAAAGCCTACATGATCTGAAGCTCCCGCCACAAACACTAAAAAAGACACCACACTTCTATATGATATCATCTGATAATAAATGTTTGTCTTGTAACTTTTGTCCGCACTACACAGGAATGACCTCTGGCGTGACTGTCTAATTTGTGATCACTTCTACTTCATATCTGACTTTGCCACCCGTCTGACTGTCGGCAGGAAACTCACTGAAATATTAATGACAATATACAAGTAAATATATGAACCACACAAAGAATTAGACTTTTACCGTCTATCTTACTTATCATGGGCCATATGCAAGACATTTTCTCGACCCGTTGCATCGAGGCTTGATGAGGTAAATTCACAAGAGGTAAACAAGAATCAACAATGCGTGGAGCTTTGAGTCAGCTGATTGGGTTCACCACGCACATCCCACCTGCATACCACTCTCCCCTTATGCCATCCTATTTCTTCCCAGACCATTACAGGTGAGTTTTCAACACAACCGAGAGTAACATGCATACCTTGTGAATGCACACGTGTCATAATTAAGGTAAAATCAAGTCCAAGAGGCCTTATATAGGTGTGTGAACTTGTGAGGAAGCCGGGCGGTGGCGGGAGGCATATTCTCGTTCTCTGTGCGAGTCTGTGGTTTCCGAGTGAAGACGCTTGGCTGTAGCTCCGAAACTAACCATAGGATTTACTCAAAAATACCCTCATTGTGATTCCCACGCAAAGTAGCCCAGTGATGCATATGGGCACCAATCCTGCCCTCACCGTAACCTAACGTAACCTGACCTGACGTGTTCAAGAGTAAACGCCACATACTCTTCCAGATAACGGGAATATGCCGGCGGGAGATGCAGGTCAGCCATTGTGTGGAGCAGTACTCGCAAGCATAACTCGGGCCCATTTTTTCTACACCAACGCCTCAGACAAGTGGCGAACACTAACTAAGCTATTATTTTTATGGCAGAAATGATAAAGTACACTAGTAAAATGTATTAGATATGTGTAAAACAGTCAAAATACTGATGCCGCCTTGAACTCGCTTGTGTTGGTACGCCTGTTTTTGCAGCCACCGCTTGTGTTGGTACGCCTGTTTTTGCAGCCACCGCTTGTGTTGGTACGCCTGTTTTTGCAGCCACCGCTTGTGTTGGTACCACTGTCAAATATCCACCGGTCGGGCATTTCTTGAAGATGCCACCGGTGGAGATACAACTGTGGGGAATCTCCACCTGCCGGGATTTGACGAGCATTCTTGCATATAGCCCCATGTCTCCTCCTTGACTTATTCTTTCTTTAACTTATGCTACTCGCTTATGCCTCATTTGCTTTCATTGCTGTCAAGTGTCATTAGGTTCCAGTATTTTTGTCTTATTTTCCGTATTTCTCCAATATAAGTTTTGCCTTCCTTTGCATCACTTATTACTGCCTCTTCTCCCTCTTCCTTTGTTATTTTTGTGCTTTTTCTTATTCATAGTATCCATCGCCTCACTGCTTCACCTTCTCTCTACGTACTTACATCACTTTTGGCTAACATTTCTTTCATTGTCTCATATCTTGTTAACTGTCTTTAGCCCTCCTTCTCCTCTTCTTTCTCTGCCTCTGTTCTAAGATAAGATAAGATTTTCATCCTATCTAGACACTTTGCAAGTACCAACTACAAGGTTATTGACTATACAAAGCGCCGCCACGTCAGCACGAACTAGGCGGACTCGAACCGCTGACCGAATGCACAGGGACGCTGCACATTGTGAGCTCACGTCTCTACCAACCTTGCCACCCTGACGGGCTGCCTCTGTTCTAGCAAACCTCTCACTACACCTCTCTATATCTCTGTAGACTCTGTTTTGCATCTTGTTTAGCCTTTTCACACCCCTCCTCCTCCATGCCTCACTTTTTCTTGCTAAGTCTTCCTATTTCTCTGCCTCTCTTATAGCACACTTCTCACCACAGTTCTCTATCTCTTTATTATGCATCTTCTTGTCCTTCTTCACCTCTCTCCTCCTCCTCTGTACCTCACTATTTCTTGCCAAGTCCTCCTATTTCTCTGCCTCTCTTCTAGCAGGCTCTCACCACACTATCTCTCTATCACCCTATCTCACTTCTTTATCTCCCTGTTCTGCATCTTCTTGTCCCTCTTCACTACTCCCCTCCTCTGTACCTCACTTTTTCTTGCTGACGTCCTTGATCTGGATGACATAGCGCTGCGCCACCATGAGGGGAGGCGAGTACCCGTCAGCGTAGGTCGGGTCCTCAAACAGCACCTCGTACTCCTCGGTGGCCAGGGTGGGCAGGCGGTTGATGACGGCCTTGTAGAAGCAGGTGGTTTGTGGGTACAGAGCCATGACTGTGAGGGGAAAAGACGAAAAAAGGTACATTTGTAAAGGAAGCAGGTTGTTTGTGGGTAGAAAGCCGTGACTTGGGGGGAAAGATTAAAAAAAGTACATTTATAGGGTAGTAGGTTTGTGGGTAGCGAGCCATGACTGTGAGGGGAAAGGAAGAAAAAGGTACATTTGTAAAAGGGGTAGTTTTGTGGTTAGTATGCCTGCCTACAAATTTGAGTCTTTGTAATAAAAAAATTGTGATACATCCAGCCATCCAGGTAGTTAGTTTATTGAAGGTGCATTTGTAAAGGTATTAGTTTTGTGGTTAGTATGCCTGGCTACAAATCTGCGGGTCTTAGTGAGTTAGAAAAAATTGTGATATATCCAGCCATCCAGTTAGCTAGTTTATTGACCGCAAAAAAACTAACTTAACACTGAAAACATTCCCATTGCAATCCACAGTGTATAAATTTATGACATCTAATAAAAACAGTCTTAAAAAAAAAACTTAAAACTTGCTCTTCGGATTACATAATACAATAAAAACTAAATCAACATAAACCAATAAAATCAATACCTTAAAAAAAAAAAATCCTCAATCTTTAGAGCATAATATACAAGAAAAGCTAACAACCCCCTCAAACACCACCGTCCACCCACCAATGGATCCCTTGGGGTACAGCGCCTCGGGGTTCACCTCCGGGTTGGCCCTCATCAGCGGCAGCGGGTAGACGCGGCGGCGGCTCAGGGTGTGGCGCTCCTTCTGCTCCTCGTCGATGTCGTCCACCTCGTACTTGTTGGTGGCGGGGTTGTAGCTCACCACCTCGGCCAGGATCCAGTTGTCCTCGCCCTCACTGCCCCGCACCAGGCACGCCACCATGTCATTCACCTGGAGGGGAGAGGGAGTGAGTGGCATGTAGAGAAAGATGGATTAGTAGACAAGTAGTTAGTGTGGAGTCATTAGGGAGCTTTAAAGGAGGCTAGATAATGTCCTGGATGGGGATGAAAGGTGGATGTAGCCTAGGTAGTATTAAGTAACAGGAACTACCTCGTGTAGGTCTCAGGGCCTCTTGTATCTTCCTTATTTTCTTATGTTCTTATGATTGAAGAAACTAGTGGAGTGTGAGACAGGAGGGAAAAGTGTGGTGGTGTTGGACAGGTGGGAATAGAGGTTTTGGATTTCTGGCCGCTGTAAATGGGTCTGGACAATCGACGAACACGTTTTTGCCATTTTACTCCGTAACTATCTGTCCTATAGAAAAAAATGCATAGAATCAAAGTTGTTAAGCTGGATCAGTTCTATCTAATGTTGCAGTCAGAGCTCCATTTCCATCTATACTTTCCGAGAAAATTATATTTTGTGAAATGGACATACCGTATTTACGGCTTATAAGACGCTGCATCTTGGAAGACGCACCCTCATTTTGGAAAGAAATTTCTAAGAAAAAAAAAAAGAAAAAAAAAAACTTGTCCGATATACAGTCATTTTCACACAAGAACACTCACTATTCATTATCTTCATTCAGCACTGCTCATCAGCCATTTTTATTTTCTAGCTTATATGCGATAGTATAAGTAAATTGTCATGTTGGCTGGCTGCACGCAGGTCGGACGGACCTGTGTATGGACGCATGTCCGTCCGTGGACGGACGCAGGTCGGACGGCGGGAGTGAAAAAACCTACCGCGGCGGTGTGCAGCTGCATGCCTGCCTGAAGTGCCGATCAGCTGAGTCTGGCTTTGTTGTCCTGAATGTAAACATCTCTCACGCCCTCCCGTGCCTCACTACGTTGCCTGCATCCTGTACCTCACCACTTATTGTTTGAATGTTCCTGTATGTGTTAGTATTTGTGGTGGCTGCATGTACTACATAGTATATACATTTTCATCTAATGTAACAGAGTTCCTTATACATGCAATGGCTGTTGGCACAATCTGCCGGGGCAGAAAGGCTCCCGCCAGTATCGTGTAAACATCACAGCATGAGGACAGATTGGTAGTTGAATGTCTTATGGTATTCTAAATATGCTTAAAAGGTATGTACTGAGGTTACATCAAATAAGAGGCTGAATTGAATAGCTACCTAAGCTAACTTCCTACAACATTCGTCTTGGAAGACGCATGAGTGTTTTTCAGGGTTTTTTGGGGGGGAAAAAAGTGCGTCTTATAAGCCGTAAAATACGGTATTAGCAAATATCGTTAATTATTTGCATTGTTAACTGATTTTACACTATCTCATTTGAAAAGTCTTTTCAAGCTCAATTTTAACTGTGCTATGCATTTTTTTCGTAAACCTCATAGTTTTTGAGTTATTAAAGAAAATATGGTTTTTTACTAAAATTCCAAGGGGCAATCCCTGCAGGTTTTTGGGGAAAATTTTGACGTTTCAGATCCTTATAAAAATTGGTCCACACATGTTTTTGAGCACGTTGAACACGAATCTGGAGTCAATTTCTTTCTCTTTGTCTTATTTGTTTCAATATCAGAATTATTTAGGCTATTTTGGGCAGTGCTCGTTAGCCATGGTGGGCAATCCACCTTGGCTCTCAGCCAAAAACTTGTGTTGCCTGTCAGGAAGAGCATCCGAGGTGTAAAACTCAGGCCACAAATTTAAATGATGAACGCTGACAATAGAATTTGAAGCGTATCATCGACCGTCTAACCTCGTAAGACACTGGGAAAATCTGACGTTAAACAGAAATATGATGAAACATTTGAAACATTTGAAACATTTAATAATAGCCGCATAAATAAACAAATACAATAATGTTTGTTTACAACTTAGATGATGAAAGATGATGTGGGTGAGAAGGGAGAAATGGAAGGTGGAGGAGGTGGAGAGAGAACAAGAGCAAGTGGTTAGCTTTAGGTAGGAAGGGATAGAGAGAGGGTGGAAGTGAAGGAGAGAAATCAAGGAAAACAGAGGTGATAAAAGGAGGAAAGAAAGACCAACATGAAGATAGAACAATAATAAGGATGGGTTATATAGGGTAAGAAAAGGATAATAGTGATAAGGATAATAAGGTGGGAAAGAAGACATCAAAATTGTGAAAAAAATGAGAGTGATGGTTTGTGTGCAAGAAATAGACTGATGGAAGGAGTGAATCATATCAGTGGTGTCATATAATTTATCCATTATGTGAAGGGAATATACAAGTAACATATACTTTGTACAACCACTTATCAACAGAAACCTTCCAATCAAGTGTGAGAACAAACCTATTGCCTTGTATGCACCTAACACATGTTCACTAATCTTTTGATCCCTACAACTGCTCAGACTCACGGCAGCTAGAATGGACTGAAAGGTTTATGTGGTAGGTTCTTGAAAAGCCCTCATTTATTTAAGATTTGATTCAAAACTCACCAGAAAAATATAGTTTCATCCATCAAAGTGAATTCGGTATTGGAATTCGGTCTGGAATAATACCATTTGTTGTTGTTGTTGTTGTTGTTGGTGGTGGTGGTGGTGGTGGTGGTGGTGGTGGTGGTGGTGGTGGTGTTCCTAGTTTCCCTATCATATTTCTTCTCTTTCCTCATTTCTCTTGAATCCTAACAAGGTTCGAAATAACACACTTTAATTACATAGCACTGAGCACTCCTGCATTGTGATTACTTTTAGGGGAAGTAATTGTAGTTGTTCTTCTGACATCATGGCTTTTATCGTTGTTATTATTATTATTATTATTATTATTATTATTATTATTATTATTATTATTATTATTATTATTATTATTATTATTATCATGAAAACGGAATTGAAGTAGAAGGAAAAACCAAACAGAGTAAAGGAGAAATATAGAAGGTGATGAAGAAGAAATAGGACCAGTGTGGATGTGACAGGTGATAGTGGATAAAGGTGAGGAGTAAGGAACACTGGCGGAGAAGTGACGCTGTAGGAGTGTGTTGAGGGAGCCAGGCAGGAAGGGAAAGAATAATTGATGGGTTGGGTTTATTTATATTATAGTGACGAAAAAGATACTGACATAATAATGAACACTTCAAAGTTGCTTGCCTCACATTCTGGCTGGCACAGAACACACATATATAACTTGTAGGTTTAGAACACCAGGTAGTGATGCAGAACACAGCCATCGCCGTGACGCGCTGGGTCACCACACGCATCACGAGGCTCTCCACGCAAACACAGTAAAGAATATAAACACAACTTATGAAACTTTAAACAATATTGTACTGTAGTAATGACGCGAGGCTCCCTCTTCACTGCCAGGCACTTGTATTCCGTCTCTCATTCTTTTTTTCTTTTTTTTTCAGATTTTATTTTACTTTATTATATTTTTATTATTATTATTATTATTATTATTATTTTTTTTTTTTTTTTTTTTTTTTTTTCACTTAACGGTGTAAATCGGCTGAGGTTAGAATCTGCTCACTCCTCACAGCACGGCATCGCAGGCCTGGGTCTTCACTCCTTTCTCTTCTGTTTGGAGGAGCCCTTGGTGCTGGCTCCCTTGGCCTCTCTGCCCTTGCCGCCCTTGTTGTCCTGAGGCGCGGCCGCTGCCTTCTGCTTCTCA
>JACEEZ010015741.1:35000-55000 GCA_016584305.1 Chionoecetes opilio
GTTTTCCACTGTACACTGCAATGTAGATGTAAACAAAATAATGATAATATGTATTGGTGCCTGCTGGTTCCTGGACCCTTCTATAATGGTACTGGCACACTATCTGCATTGGCCATCTATCTATCTATCTCTGATGTCCTCCTGGAAATTCACGAAATAAGTGGATATGGTTAAATTTTCAAAAATAAATTGGAAAAGTAAAGAATGGTCGCATGTTTATTTAGTTACAAAAGAAGAGTCGTAATTAGTTTAGTTTATTGATCTCGTATCGCCCAAGTGAAAATTATGGTGATGGCCGCGACATACGAGTCTCCATTTATTCCTGTCCTTGCACACTCTAACCCCCTCGTTCTTCTCGCGCCCCTTTCTCTCCCATACTCCAGCACTATGTTTTAAGTGGTCTAAGATGGGCTAGTTAGTGTTCCTACCTGGACAAATTAACTTCTTGTGGCAGTCAGAGGAAATACACCAAAATAAACATTAAGTAACGTCAAGACGTAACACAGTGAACACTCTAATGCAAACCTCTAGAATTCAAACTTTGGATAATTCAACCTGTTTCAGGCCAGTTCAAATTTTTCAACAACTTTACATAATTCAAACAGAAGTTTGAATTATCCGGGCCTTACTAGTGCGAGTCTGACCTCTCTCATGTGGGCCGCAGCTACCGTAAATGGCGGCGTACAAGTCCACTCTTTGAGCCTGAAAAAATCTCTCCATAACTAGGGGTCGACTTATACGGCAAGGATAAAATGCGAACCTTTACCACAGAGTGACAAACAAGGGGATCAGCACTACTAACAATCGCTGTACACCACTTACCGTAACTCCAGTCAGACAACTACAATATGTGCCACTTCCAGAGCAACAGCGACAACTGGAGAAGATGTTTAGCGGCAGTTCCACCCACAGCTGTTTCCAACAGCTGATAGATTGTAAACACTGGCGAATGCAAATGGCGGAGGGCACCGGTAGGTGCAGTCCAGTCCTAGGTACTGCCGTGTTTAACTATAATATACAGTGTGTAGCAGTACTATCAGGGGACTAGGGTGCTTTTCAAGTGAAAAAAAGAGGCGGGCCTATAGTAAAGATTCATATCTTCATATAAGTGTTGTGGTGTTATGTGTTTTCGCGACAGGTTAGCGTATACCGTACCGTAGCCTATCCACCACATTCAAGCTTTGGCCTACCAGTAGCCTACCGTATTTTTGGGGCCGACTTATAGGGCAAGTATAGGCCTGACCCGTAATCTTGAGCTAATAATCTTGGGGTTGACTTGTACGCCTGGTTGACTTATACGCCGCCATTTACGGTAATTCAGCCTTTCACACACTTTCCTCCTGGCAACATCTCCCCGCAGAGTGCTCGCTCATACAACCACGTGTTCTTTTGTTGCCTCTCTAGCTTAGAAGTGGATTATTTTGTGGATTATTACTATCAGTGACGCCTGAGTGCTCAGTGTACAGAAGTACTGCATTTCAGGACTTCAGTATCATCCATGTTTTGGTGAGTACAAGTAATGCAATCTGTGGTGTTTGGGCATGTTTGAGTGAGTTCTTATTGTGTGGAGGGGCTAGAGGCAACCATCGGATAATTCGGACTTTCAGCTAATTCGCCCCTCAATTAGTTTGAATTAGAGAGTGTTTACTGTAGAATGTAAACTTTGGAGAGAATTTTGAAGAACTTTGGAGGAGTCACCCACCTTGGCCATCAAGTATTAGATGGTCAGCTTTGGGGGTAATAAGGACACCCACCTTGGCCATCAAGTATTAGATGGTCAGCTTTGGGGGTAATAAGGAGACACCCACCTTGGCCATCAAGTATTAGATGGTCAGCTTTGGGGGTAATAAGGACACCCACCTTGGCCATCAAGTATTAGATGGTCAGCTTTGGGGGTAATAAGGACACCCACCTTGGTCATCAAGTATTAGATGGTCAGCTTTGGGGGTAATAAGGACACCCACCTTGGCCATCAAGTATTAGATGGTCAGCTTTGGGGGTAATAAGGAGACACCCACCTTGGTCATCAAGTATTAGATGGTCAGCTTTGGAGGTAATAAGGACACACCCACCTTGGCCACATAGTTCTGCTCGGGGGCCACGGCGCCACACAGCGGCGGCGGCTTCTCCCCAAAGTTGCCGATCCAGAGGGGCAGCGTCTGGGCACAGTTGAGCAGCATCTTCATGAGGGCGCCGCGTCTAATGGTCTCCTTGTTGCCAGAGTTCTTGGCCTGAGAATGGAATATTCTTAGTCATTATTTCACACCTAAAAGAATGTACGTACAACAAATTCACTGTTTCAGCTTTAGTTACAAAATACATAAATATAAGTAAATTGAGGAATACTTTCATGTGTAGTTCAGTTAAAATGTACAAGTAAAGGAAAAATATTATGAAACTCTATGAAAGTTCCCTAATTTAAGGCCCGTCAGGGTGGCAAGGTTGGTAGAGACGTGAGTTCGCAATGTGCAGCGTCCCTGTGCATTCGGTCAGCGGTTCGAGTCCGCCTAGTTCGTGCTGACGTGGTGGCGCTTTGTATAGTCAATAACCTTGTAGTTGGTACTTGCAAAGTGTCTAGATGGGATGAAAATCTTATCTTATCTTATCCCTAATTTAAGAATATATTTACAAGCATGCTCTTGAAATGCCATTATGCCCCAAGTACAACAATAACAAGGGTGCCTGACAACATGGACGGGGGGAACTGCTAAAAAAACAGTTAATAGCCGAAAGTAGTATGTAGCACAACCATTCATTCCTGTAAAGAACCTGCAGCCACTAAATGACCTAATCTAAGTGGTGTAATTGTGAACAATCTTAAAATGCTGCTGGATGTTACACTTAAAGTTACGTAAATTCCCATTATCGATGTTTATGAAAGCGTGAGATCTGGGGTGAATAAAAGGATGATGGGGCAAAAATAATGTGTGTAGGGAAAGAGACAGCTGTAGAGTCTTCACTAAAGGAGAGACGTATCACAAGGAATAGAGTAACAGGGTGAATGAAAGGATTATAGGAGAAAAAGAATGCATATGTAGGGAAATGGATGGCTATAAAGTTTCCAGTAAAGGAGAGATGTGTCATATGGAATGCAGTAGAATGGGAATGGAAATGTATGGAGTGTAATGGAGTGTAATGGTATAATGGAGTAAGGAATGGAATCTAAGTAGAAAGGAATCAATGTGTTCCCTCACCTGGATTCTGAGGTCGTGTCGAATGTTGCGTATCTGGTAGACAGTGTTCAGCGCTTTCTTCATCAGCTGCACCTCCTTCTCCGTGTCCCCGATGCAACGCTCATACATCATCTTCAGCTTGTTCTGTGGGATATGCATTCATATAAGCATACATACTAGTACATAAACATAACCCCTTGAGGCTCAGAACGTAATTTTCATTGTAATTTGGGTACCATTAGATGATTTTTAGTTAATATAAGCAATGTTTTATAGATATGACCTGTTTAGTATCCTTGTCCACTAGCTAATTTGGTTTATTTAGTTACTTTTTGTTATTTTATGGCTTACAACAGACGATTCTATATAGCAAAGGAAATATCTGGGCGTGAAAGGGTTAATAAATTGATATCCCAGCAGACTCTGATTGCTTCACTTTGAACAGCCTTCCTTCCTTTGTCATGTAACTATCTAACTAGGCAGGTGTAACGTCTTCAGAATTCCCTCTACAATATGCTTTCATGTAACGTTTCTTCATTAGGTTTTGCTCTTTGATCATATTATTTCAAAATGTTGGTAGATGTGGATAGTAACCCCTTCACGCCCAGATCTTTCCTTTGCTATGTAAAATCCTCCGTTGTAAGCCATAAAATTACGAAAAAGTAACTTCATATACCAAATTAACTAGGGACAAGAATATTATGCAAGTCATATCTATTAAAATGTTGCTTATATTCATTAAAATTGTCTAATGGTAGCCTAATTACAATGAAAATTACGTTGTGGGCCTCAAGGGTTTAAAGTGTAATTTGTATGGTACAGACAGTCTCATGTTCTATGTATGACAAGATGAATTATGTAGTTCGTGAAAAGTTAAATGACAAAGCCTTAAAAGTGGATACTGTACACTATTATTATGTTTGTTCAGTAAAACGTGACAGGCAGGTATGTGTGGAGTGGAAGAGTATTGATAGTTTAGTTTAATTTGATGTTTTCATAATTATTATCTTTTCTTGGATAAATAAACAAAAAATATGAGTAGAAAGAAACTCACATCCAAACAATCACCCGGAAGAAAAAGGATAATGGACAGATTCTAAAATATAATCTATCTAAATTAGAAAAAGAATAAAGAAACATGCTAACAACACATGCCTCGGCTGATCCCTCCCTGCTTCACCATCACCTTTCTGTTTAACGTCAGATTTTCCCATAATATCTCATGAGGTAAGACGGCCGATGATACACTTCCAACTATCTCTATCCATTGCCTCGACCTCTTCAATGCCCAATGCCGACAGATCCTCTTCAACGAGAATGGCAACAAAGATGGTACCAGACCTAGAAGAACTTTCTTATGAGGAAAGGTTGAAGGAAATAAAGTTACCAACACTCGAGCAGAGAAGAGAAAGAGGAGACTTAATAACAATTTTTAAGCTGATAACTAAGATGGAAGAAACAGACAATGAGAGACTACTGACTCGGAAACAAAGAGAAGGTCGATACACAAGAGGACATACAAAACAACTAGGAAAAGGTAGATGCCTGAACAACATAAAGAAGTACAGCTTCCCTCATAGAAATGTAGAAGTTTGGAATGGTCTAAATGAGGAGGTGATATCGACACATAATGTGCACCAATTGAAAGAAAGACTGAATAAATGTAGATACGGAGACGGGACCACACGAGTGTAGCTCAGGCCCTGTAAAACACAACTAGGTAAATACACTGCCATCCCTTCCGGCTTCTACATAACACTTCCTTAAGCCATAAAACATAAACCATAAGCACATATTCCATAAACACACACTTCCCCATAAACACCGCACCCTACAGGCTATGGGTGATGACTGACTAGGGGCTTTGGCATCACCCACACTCACCCGGTTGAGGGCTCACCATAACCCACACTCACCCGGTTGAGGGCTCACCATAACCCACACTCACCCGGTTGAGGACTCACCATAACCCACACTCACCCGGTTGAGGACTCACCATCACCCACACTCACCCGGTTGAGGACTCACCATAACCCACACTCACCCGGTTGAGGACTCACCATCACCCACACTCACCCGGTTGGAGGACGTCAGCTTCTCCTCGTTGACTATCTTGTCGGAGAGTGCGTTGATGGTGTTCATGTGGGGGATGTTGTCGTCCCGCGCCTTCTGCAGCTCCCGCACAATGTCTGACAGCACCTTCACTCTCTCCTGGGGGCATGACAAAGGGAAATATAAGAAGAAGAAAAAAAGGAAAAGGAAATTAAATAAAGGAAAAAAGAAATAAAAAGGAAGGGAAATAAAAGGAAAATAAATAAAGGAAAAAAGAAATAAAAAGGAAGGGAAATAAAGGAAAATAAATAAAGGAAAAAGAAATAAAAGGAGAATAAATAAAAGAAAAAAGAAATAAAAAGGCAGGGAAATAAAAGGAAATTAAATAAAGGAAAAAATATATAAAAAGGCAGGAAAATAAAAAGGAAAATAAATAAAGGAAAAAAGAAATAAAAAGGAAGGGAAATAAAAGGAAAATAAATAAAGGAAAAAGAAATAAAAGGAGAATAAATAAAAGAAAAAAGAAATAAAAAGGCAGGAAAATAAATAAAGAAAAAAGAAATAAAAAGGAAGGGAAATAAAAGGAAAATAAAAGAAGGAAAAAAGAAATCAAAAGGAAAATTAATAAAAGAACAAAAATATAAAAAGGAAAAGATATACGAGGCGGTAGAAATTGTGTGATACTAAACTCTGCAACGAGAATATACGTCGCTATTTTTGTGTCTGATTCATTTTCACTGTCTTATTTTATTTTTTGGACATTACAAAAGAGAAATGAGGCGCTAGTAATACATAATATGATACAAAACTCTGCAATGAGAATATACGTCGCTATGATTTGGTCTGACTCATTTTCACTTGTTTTGTGTTTATCCCCAGCCAGGCAGTGTCATGTTTACAGTAGGCATCGGACCCCTGTGTACCAATACTTTTTTTACCGTGTGTACAAGATATGCAAACTAGCAGTCCCGTCAGGAGAATGTTTAAATCTGGGAGGGTTCTAATGGTCAAGAAGGTTCATAAAGTCAAGTGAAGTCCTTAAATCAAGAACGAAGGGAGAAAGAGGGAGAGGGTGAGAAGCTAAGGGGTCAGAATTACCGTCAATGGCGGCGTATAAGTCGACCAGGCGTACAAGTCAACCAGGCATACAAGTCGACCAGGCATACAAGTCGACCAGGCGTACAAGTCAACCAGGCATACAAGTCGACCAGGCGTACAAGTCAACCAGGCATACAAGTCGACCAGGCATACAAGTCGACCAGGCGTACAAGTCGACCAGGCGTACAAGTCGACCAGGCATACAAGTCGACCAGGCGTACAAGTCAACCAGGCATACAAGTCGACCAGGCGTACAAGTCGACCAGGCGTACAAGTCGACCAGGCGTACAAGTCGACCAGGCGTACAAGTCGACCAGGCATACAAGTCGACCAGGCGTACAAGTCGACCAGGCGTACAAGTCGACCAGGCATACAAGTCGACCAGGCGTACAAGTCGACCAGGCGTACAAGTCGACCAGGCGTACAAGTCGACCAGGCGTACAAGTCGACCAGGCATACAAGTCGACCAGGCGTACAAGTCGACCAGGCGTACAAGTCGACCTCAAGATTACGGGTTAGGCCTATACTTGCCCTATAAGTCGGCCCCTAAAATAAGGTAGGCTACTGGTAGGCCAAAGCTTACAAAGGCTTTACCCCCGTAGTGTATGGTCACGATATATTTGTAGATCAGAATTACCGGTTGTATTGTTATAGTGTACAGGCTGAACATGGCACTTAACTGTGATGACGGACTGTGGATGACCAAACAGGAGTAAGAAATCAAGGAAATAAAGAACGTGTGTACTGTGCTCTGGACTGAGCTGGGAGGTCACTTTCACTACCTAGATGACCCCCGGGTGATGAAGGACGGTTACGGTCACCACAGACTGTACACTTATGGCACAGCAAAAAATGTAAAGCATAAGAAAATAAGGAAGCTACAAGAGGCCGCGAGACCCAAACGAGGTAGTTTCTGTTACTTAACACTACCGACATCCACCTTTCATCCCCATCCATGAATTTATCTAGCCTCCTTTCAAAGCTCCTTATTGACTCCACACTGACCACCTGACAACTGAGTCCATTCCAATCATTTACCACCCTATTTGTGAACCAGTTTTTCCTTATTTCCTTTTATTAAATCTACGCTTTTCCAGTTTGAATCCGTTACTTCTTGTTCTACCCTAATTACTAGCCTTAAAAACTCATCTCCTTTATTGTATCCCTTTGTATCCCTTATGAGCCAAGGTACAAGGGCCTCACCTGCAGCGCCTGTGCCTCTGAGCTCATAGCCATGGCCATCTCCGTGGAGGTGGAGAGGGGGTAGGGAGTCACGCTGATGGGGGGGAGCGGGTCCGGCCTCAGCAGCTGCTCACGGCGGAAGGTTGGGGAGGAGTCTCGGCCGCGCATCTTAGGAGACTTTGGGCTGTCTATGCTCCTCTTGGGGCTCCCTGTGTATAGGGCGGAGAGCGGGGTTACTTATGACTGTGGGTTACTTATGCCTGAGGGTTACTTATGGGTTACTTATGACTGAGGGTTACTTACAGGGTTACTTATGGGTTACTTACAGGGTTACTTATGGGTTACTTACAGGGTTACTTATGGGTTACTTACAGGGTTACTTATGGGTTACTTACAGGGTTACTTATGGGTTACTTACAGGGTTACTTATAGGTTACTTATGACTGAAGGTTACTGCATGCAAGGGAAGGGTTACACACAGAGAACAAGCTATAGGCGCCGCACGTTAAGCTGGCAAAAATTGGGCACCCTCACTCCCCCTTCCGAACACACGGGATTGGCTGAGGTGTTGGGTGTTGGGGCTGTAGGGCGGAACTTGGAGTATGGCATTCTCACCCAACACCCAACACCTCAGCCAATCCCGTGCGTTGTGAAGGGGCTCATTTTCGCCACCTTAACGTGTGGCTACTATAGTGAGCTGTGCCCGTGGTGATGTATAAGATAGGTATGACACTAGGTATGACACTAGGCATGTGTGTTGTATATTAGTGGGTGTGTAATGAGTGACTAAAATCCTGTTAGCTACACCCAATACAGCCGTCTCCTTAAGGTATTGTGACCACCGTTCATCAAGTTTTCAGATTTTAATATATTATTGACATTAGAATAATTATGGATAATATATACAGCATCATGAGTCATGGGAAGCATCATGGGAAGCTCAACAAGGACAAGTGTGTAACAGATCCAGTTCTAAAACACAACATAAACTCACACCAGAAAGGAGACACAGAAAAGGGTGACGGTCTAACATCAGCAGCAAACTAAATTAATTATTACATAAACCTCGCAGGAAACGTTTTTGTAACAAGTCAACACGGAATGATTTTTAAACTAATATTGAATAAGATTTTTCTTTTTATCAGTATAACATGATATGATTATGATGTCACTCTAACAAGGTATGAATACTTGCATCAATATCACAAAAATATCTTAAAAGTCTGCAAATTAAGGGGTTTTGATATTGTGCTAAAAAAAAAAAAGCCGTCTTCAGTACAGGTTGAAGTTCCCAAACTCGGCAACCTCGGGACCAGCGCCGAGCCGAGTAATGGAATTTTCCGACTTTTAGAACGTAGATATATTAAGGGGAAAAAAAGCATGAAAATATGCAAAAAAACATGAAGTACACAAAATAACAGTGTACACAACTCTACAGTCACAACACCACTGAACAATAACAACAAACAAATCGGCGGGAGAAACCAAGCGGCCTAGTGTGGTGGCACCTAGCGGCCGACCCGGCAACTACGCGCCGGGTTTTGGGTGTTCTGCCGTGTTTTGGAAAATCCGGAACCATAGCAGAGTTTTGGGTGTTGCCGAGTCTTGGGATGCCGAGTTTGGGAACTTCAACCTGTACTACATTATTATTTTTTTTAATATGCTGAGTGAGCTAAGTTTCAAACCTGAGATCTAAAGTAACATCCAGTATCATAGAAATTTTTTGTTAACAATTGTATACCATTTTGAGTTTCACAATATTTCACAAATGTATTGTTGATGTGGAGAGTAACATTCCATTATGATGATGGGTGCTTAGCTTTGTTGAGCCCACATTGTAATATGACCAATAAACAACAAATTGCTATCTTATAGTGTTGCCAGAAACACATAGGTTTTGTGAAATGACTTTGACTTGTGCTTTCAAACCTAAGAGGCGCAGTACGATGCAGCCTTGGTTTTCTATTTAATATATGAAATTTCCTAGCGGCCCAGAAGTGTGTAGGCACGCTTGGCTCACACCTGAGAGGCCTAAGAAGGACGTGGCTTTGAATCTCTGGTCAGGTGGAGATAATTTTGGCTTGTCTCCTCTCACACTGTGGCCGCTGTTCACCTAGCAGAGGATAGGCACCGGATGCTAAGTCAAGGAGTTATAAAATTGAAATCCCGGCAGGAGCTGAGGGTTGCAATCCTTAACTCATGTAAGGCAGGATGTGGAGTGTGTGAATAAGTGTGTGTGTATGTGTGAGTAGGATGTTGTTAAGATCAATGAATAGCTACAGGTGAAGCTGATCCTATAGCCTTGCCTAAGGTGCCACGGTCAACCATCTCATGCTGAGATGAAATTATGTTGCAGAGTGGTTTGCAACATAGCTTTCATATTCACATATGGGAATTAAGATTTATGGGGAGACGGTGGCAGAGTGGCTAGTGCCTGCAAGTGGCGTGCTCGGTGAGCCGAGTTCGATCCTCGAAGGGAACCAAAATCCACTACATTTTTCTGCAACGGCCGAGTACCTTAAGATCACCCACATGCTGCCCATTAACTTTACCTTCCATTGCGAGTGCATCGGAGGACACAGGGGGGCCGCATGAGCCTCTAATCACAGGCGTCACTATTAATATAATGCCTGCGCCACCACGGGCGAGGGCCAACCATCACAGCCCTCAAGTGAACCTCCAGGGCCAACCATCCCACCCCTGGAGATCACTGCTGACAGGCGCCATAGGCCTAAATATACTATATACTAATATATATATATATATATATATATATATATATATATATATATATATATATATATATATATATATATATATCATATATATATTATTATATATATAATATATATATATAATATATATATATATATCAAGGATTTCTTGTTCTATGCAGCATATCTTTGACAGAGATTAAAAAACAAACAAACAGCCCCTCCCTAAAATGCCATCATTATCCATTATTGCACAACCTGAGGACCAGTCACTCATACGCACCCAGATTCTTGTCCTTGCCCTTCCCCATGCTCAGGCCGGGCGTGGGAGGGTTGGAGGATGCGCCGAGCGATGGTCAGGCCTGCCAGCCCGGTGTACACCCAGGATATAACGACCACCGCCACCAGCACCTGAAGGAAAAAGCATTGTGATAAATTAACACAGCGGCTGTAGCTGCTGCATTAGATAATGGAGTATTTTCATGAACAGTCTGATCAATGCAGTTTTTCCTCTTTTGATTTCAAATTAGATCAGAGAGCTAAGTTGGAAATCTTTTGTGCATTAAAAACATGAAGATATACTGTAAATCAATATTAAGAAAAAACATAAAAGATCCGTACGTGTATGTGTAAGCTATAAAAAATCTTAGAATGTGTAAAAGCCAAAAAAGCCTACCTAATTAATTGCAGTACTGTAATTAACTTAGGTCTGGTGTAATAGTATTGGTCATATCAGTTTATAAAAAAATATAAAAAAACTGGTGATTTAGACATGGTGGTGTACTCATGTGATGTTTATAGCACACATCATAATAAATAATTAAGGTCGACACACAAAAAGTCTAAGTACATACCAAAGCAGTGAAGAGTAGGGTTGAAATCTACATAAGGAATTTTACAATGTTGTGATGATCCTACTTTATTTATCATTCCAGGGAGAAAAGCAGCTCTGGCCTTGCTCATTTACCTACTATGGAGATGACATACTCCCAGGGAACACCACAAATGGAGCTAAGCCTCAGGTGAGCCGCCATTTTCAATCAGTATTGTTTGTAAACTTTTGAGCAGCAGTACCAGTTTGAATGGCGGGTAGCCAGAAGTTTCGAAACAAGTAGAAATCGAACGAGGTTTCGCTCCTTTACAAGAGTCTACACAGTTTCACTCAAATAAAAAAAACTGAACTTCAAATTAAAACAACTGAACTTCAAATTAAAACTGAACTTCAAATTAAAACAACTGAACTTCAAATTAAAACAAGTGAATCTCAAATTAAAACAACTGAAGTTTAAATTAAAACAACTGAAGTTTAAATTAAAATAACTGAGCTTCAAATTAAAATAATTTAATTTCAAATTAAAAGAAAAAATTCATCTATTATATTTTGAAACTCAATTGTTTTATTTTGAAGTTCTGTTGTTATAATTTAAACTTCAGTTGTTATAATTTAAACTTCAGTTGTTATAATTTAAACTTCAGTTGTTATAATTTAAACTTCAGTTGTTATAATTTAAACTTCAGTCGTTATAATTTGAGATTCACTTGTTTTAATTTCAAGTTCAGTTGTTTTAATTTCAAGTTCAGTTGTTTTAATTTGAGAGTGAAAAGATGTAATTTACCCATGAGTAGTTTTGATACTTAAACATTTTATTATTTATGGGTATTTCGGTAGTATTATATCTATATAGTAAGCAAACGATGCTATCACAAAGCAACACCAAAATCAATCCAACACACCCTTGGCCCTATACCGCCAGAAGCCTGGTGCTCTCGTCTACCAAAATTATCGTCCAGACATCAACCGAGAACTTTCGCCAATGGTGAAACAATCGCCGACGTGGAATTTTTTTATGACAGTTCCACTTGTAGTAGATGGAAAGGAAGAATAAAGGGTATTTAATTATTGGACACCACAGTTTTCGAAGGCATTATTTTCTATTTAATTTTGATGTGTTTAAAATTAATTTAGCTCTTGTTTTTTTGGCGAAAATGAATATATGTTCTTATACCGCCCCATCCTCCCCCAAAGTTTATAAAATAAGTAATTTCTACCAGTAACGGTTAGGTTAGGTTAGGTTACGGTCAGGTCAGGTTGATGTTAGGTTAGATATGCATAAAACACAGATCAAAGCTGATTAGATCCTATATTGGGTACTGTAGTAATATCAAGATCAAGAACTAAAACTGTCGTAGAAAATAGGAACACTCGACGACGTGAAAGATGGAACACTCGAAGACGGTGACGAGAACCATAACCATAAACCCAACAATGAATCCAACACAAACTCTATCCTAGCATCCTTACCCCTATGGCGTGAAAATAACAAGTCATAATACAAGTCACTGAATGCATTAGGGGTATTAAGACGAGACAATATACCTCAGCCATACTTACTGTATTGATGATGAGAGAGGAAGGTTTGAAGAAGCCCAGATAAACCTTCATGTAGACGCTGTAAGGTTACCGTTGACTCTCTTACTACAGACACAATAAGACTAGTCCGCTCCCTTAACACCAATTGTCACAGCCCATAAGTATTTGAACATCAAGATTTTGCCTGATACCCAACCCTATATCCGAGTTATTTGACGGAGAAGGTTTGCTTGGCGTCACAACAAAGATGTAGCAACTCTGTTTGTTTACATGTAGAGAACGAGCTTGATCCTATAAATACTTCGAGTAATTAGAGCTTGGCTTTTATCGACAATCTTTAAGGAGGGATGAGGGATGGGGGTTTTAGCTTTAGGGCATGAGGGCTTTAGTTGTAGGGGAAAGGGGATATGATCTCGGGGGATGAGGACTTTAGCTTTAGGGGAATGGGGACTTGAGCTTTAGGGATAGGGGCTTTAGCTTTTTGGGGATGGGGGTTTTAGCTTTCGGGATGGGGGCTTTAGCTTTGGGGGATGGGGCTTTAGCTTTGGGGAGATGGGGGCTTTAGCTTTGGGAGATGGGGGCTTTAGCTTTGGGGATGGGCTTTAGCTTTGGGGGATGGGGCTTTAGCTTTGGGGGATGGGGGCTTTAGCTTTCGGGATGGGGCTTTAGCTTTGGGGAGATAGGGGCTTTAGCTTTTGGGGGATGGGGGCTTTAGCTTTCGGGATGGGGGCTTTAGCTTTGGAGGATGGGGGCTTTAGCTTTTGGGGGATGGGGGCTTTAGCTTTCGGAATGGGGGCTTTAGCTTTCGGGATGGGGGCTTTAGCTTTTGGGGGATGGGGGCTTTAGCTTTCGGGATGGGGGCTTTAGCTTTGGGGGATGGGGGCTTTAGCTTTTGGGGGATGGGGGCTTTAGCTTTCGGGATGGGGCTTTAGCTTTTTGGGGGATGGGGGCTTTAGCTTTTGGGGGATGGGGGCTTTAGCTTTCGGGATGGGGGCTTTAGCTTTGGGATGGGAGCCTTAGCTTTGGGGATGGGGGCTTTAGTTTTTGGGGATGGGGGCTTTACTTTGGATGTGGGATTTCAGCTTTGGGATGGGGGTCTTTAGCTTTGGGGATGGGGGGTTAGCTTTGGGGATGGGGCTTTAGCTTTGGGGGATGGGGACATTAGCTTTGGAGGGATGGGGGCTTTAGCTTTGGGGGATGAGGGTTTAGCTTTGGGGGGATGGGGGCTTTAGCTTTGGGGGATGGGGGCTTTAGCTTTGGGGGATGGGGTTTAGCTTTGGGGGATGGGGGCTTTAGCTCTGGGGGATGGGGGCAATTTAGCTTTGAGGGATGGGAGCCGTGGCTTTGAGGGGATGGGGATTTTAACTTTGGGGGTATTAGGGACTCATCTTTTGGGGGATGGAGACCTTGGGGTCTTGGACGTTGGGGGATTCTTTGATGTAAGAGGGACAGGGCCTTCGCTTGGGACGGGGTCGATACAACACGCGCATCACGTCCGTCAAGGTCGGGAAGGGATTCTCCGTTGTGGCGGGGATTGTGGTGGGGTTACGGTGCACATGGAGGGAACACTTCGTGAAGGGGAAGGTGCTCATTCTGGATGGCATGGAAAGGGCGGGTGGTGTGGGCTCTACGGCCGGTAGGGCTGTGCGGTGGATGAGAGGGTTCTTGGAGGTGTTGGTGCCAGCCTAGGCGGTTCGAATCCTCGCGCTCCCGTGGATTTTTCACTGACAAATTCGGGCGGTTACTGTCCCCCTTGAGCAAGGGGATGGGGTTGTGTGGTGTGTGAGGTCCCAGCATTGCCCAAAGATCGGTAATAATGAGCTCCAAGCTCGCACTGAGAGGGTGAAACTAGCGATCGCGAGCCAGCTCGGGTGGACAAGACCATGGTGAATAACACACACACACACACACACACGCGAGGCAGCAGCGGCAGTAAAATAAGAATTTTTTTTGACGGGATTGATGGATAAAGTCGACAAGGCACAAGACTAATCCACGAGTAAGCTACTTTGACCTTTATTTTTCTTTCCCTTTTATGCAAATGATATTTTATTACCGTGCGTGTGTGTGGGGGGGGTCAAAGCAGAATGATATACAGTATAATGGAGAAACACGTGCTCGCTCGTTGACGGTGATGAACATTAAGAGAATTAGGCAAGGCAAGATAAGAAGATAACATGTACAGTACGCATATACATTAAATTAAGATATTTTAGCAAAGGGTCAAGTCTAATAAGATGCATCCTGTGAAGAAATTAATTCAACACGTTAACAGATCATATTACTACTAGAGGACCTAGTCCTAGAGGAAACAATGATAGGGAAACACGTTAAGCTTCAGGGTTCTCTCTGTGGTATGATCGGTATCTTGAAAAAACTTATATTTTGAAGGGAAAAAAAAAAAAAAAAAAAAAAAAAAAAAAAAAAAAAAAAAAAAAAAAAAAAGTTATAACTTTCCAGAAAAATTAAGATAATTTTTTCAGAAAATTTTTTAAGATATAATTTTCTCAGTTAATTACAGCCCAATTTATTTTTGCGGTGACTCAAATTAAAGGCCTTGATATACTCTATGTTTTCGATTTGCTACAAGTTTTACGTAACTATCATAGTTTGAGTTAAGGAAAAAATTATTAAAAACTCTTAGGGGCTTCTCTACAGTGTCACAAAATACCTCGATCTCTTATGTTCCATTCGAAAAAAACTCAAAGCAGGACCCGTTGTGCTCCCCTAGAGCGTGGTGCCTGTAACCACCGGTGGGATCTGTGAATGCCTCATGGCAGCAATCGGGTTATCTAATTATTTTAGTTTTTACCGTTTTAACGTGAAACTATTAGTCCTAGACTCCTAGATTTTGATTTAAAGAAAGGAAAATTAAGGAAAAACCGAAGTACTGATATCATTGTGTACATAGAATCATACCAAGAAAATGTAATATATAATAAAACAACTGAGGTACATAGGCCACCCTTTGTACTGCGAACGTCCAAATTAGAGGCTTTAATAGGCATAGTCTGTTATCGGGTACATGTTTATTGCGCGAACTTGTAACCAAACAAAAATAATAAAATTAAGAACATAAAATACCGACACATTGTGTAACATAGAACAACTAGAAAATTTATTTAACACACACTAGGGATACGCATAGGCCATCACTTGTCCTGGCGAACGTCCATCAGGCCATACATTGTCGATCCGGGGTACATGCTTTTATTGCGCCGGCGTTTAGCCACAATTTATCGCTCCATTGGCTATACATTGTCCAGGCACGCTGTTGGCATCTTGTCCAGGCCGGCGTACCAATGTGTTTCCAGGCCCCCATCACTCTTGTCCATGAGCGGCTACATATGGCTCATTTCCCAAATTAACGCTTTGGCTATCATTAAGGCCGGGCGATCGCAATATTGCCCACCGGCGTCACGCATTAATTATCGTCACTGGCCGGCGTCGGACGTCCCAGGCCGCGTTCATTGGCATCATTGTCCCATGGGCCGGGCGTCCATTGGCTATCATTGTCCCATGGGCCGGGCGTCCATCGGCCATCATGTCCCATGGGCCGGGCGTCCATTGGCCATCATTGTCCCATGGGCCGGGCGTCCATTGGCCATCATTGTCCCATGGGCCGGGCGTCCCATTGGCCATCATTGTCCCATGGGCCGGGCGTCCATTGGCCATCATTGTCCCATGGGCCGGGCGTCCATTGGCCATCATTGTCCCATGGGCCGGGCGTCCATTGGCCATCATTGTCCCATGGGCCGGGCGTCCATTGGCCATCATTGTCCGTCCCATGGGCCGGGCGTCCATTGGCCATCATTGTCCCATGGGCCGGGCGTCCATTGGCCATCAGTATCCCATGGCCGGGCGAGTTCCAGAATGCACCGTCAGGCCAGGTGTGATGACAGTGCCCGCCCCTTGAATCACCACTCCCCCAGAGGCACACACTGACACGACGGACGCTGACGGGGTAGGGGTGCAACCATCACCACAGGACAGGGGGCGAAGGGGTTATGCTGTAGAGGCACTGGGGGGAGTTGGGAGACTGAGGCTGCATAGGGAATCACCACTCCCCCCGAGGCACACACTGCTACGACGGACGCTGACGGGGTAGAGCCTGCAACCATCACCATAGGACAGGGGGCGAAGGGGTTATGCTGTAGAGGCACTTGGGAGACTGAGGCTGCATAGGGGTTGGGTATAGAGGTTGTGGTCATGCCGGTTGCGGAGACAGTGTGACTATATCTGCCGTGGATTGAAGACAGGGCGGGGGCTGAGGCTGCATACGAGGGGCTAGGGAGTGAGTTTGTATTCTGGCCTGCGGTGGGGAAAGGGTGTATCGCTCCACCGGGATAAAGAAAGCTTGAAAGGGATGCAGAAGTTTGAGTATCGTAAGGGCCCGCGTTGGAGATATAGGGGGTGACTGAATGTTGGGTTGTGGCAAAAACTGCTTTGGTTGTGGGCCCTGTGGTGGTGTGTGCGGGAGGGGGGTAGGAGATGTAAGGGTAGGGGTGTTTGGTGTTGGTGTGTGGTGGGGTGGAGTTGGGGTATCGACAGGGCATCGAGGGCGACACATCGCAGGGAGCGAGGGCTGTGGGTCTGCAAAATGGTAGCCTTTGTACCGGTGCAAACAATCATCGTATGGAGTTAGGTCGCTTGTTGTAGCCGTTGCATAAATTAAAAGTCAGAGCTTATTAACTCGTGAACAAATCTGTTATATTCAAGGTTTCTGTCTTGTTTATATAATTCAGTAGAGTATTCAGTAGAGTCAGTGTTTATATAATTCAGTAGAGTCAGTAGAGTCAGTGTTTCTATAATTCAGTAGGATATCATTCAGGGTTGCTTGTCACACATAAGCTCTATATAGTATACAGTGTTATGATACCTTTGCTGAGCAGGCTAGGAAAGGACTTACCACCTAATTATGACAAAAAAAAGACGATACAGACAGCACTTACATACAACCAACTAAAATATATAACACTTCATTCCTTCTTAACCCCTTCACGTCCAGATCATTCCTTTGCTATAAAAAATAGTCTGTTGTCGAGCTATAAAATTACGAAAAGTAACTGAATATACCAAATTAGTTAGTGGACAGGGATACTAAACAGGTCATATCTATAAAACATTGCTTATATTCACTAAAAATCGTCTAATGAAAGCCAAATGACGATGGAAATTAAGTTCTGGGCCTGAAGGGGTTAAGTCTATTTCGCTGACACCAAATCCTCTCCTGAAACTCTCACTGCCTCGATTATATCCGTTCACTCTAGAGCATTTCATTAACTACAAGAGCATTCTCACTTCATTCCTCGTTTTGAGCATTGCATCGTTCCATAACAGTCCACAGTGACTTACCAGACCTTATAAAGCAACAGCCTCACCCAGACGTCACCAAACGCCCTCACTGCTAAACATAACCGCATAAGCAAACAAGACAACGCGCCGACACCCAAACCAGTTACAGATACAGGAACTATACCATGTGTAGGTCTCGCGGCCTCTTGTAACTTTCTTATGTTCTTATGTAAACCAGGCAAACCTACACTCACCTCTCATAACTCAGGCAGCTGGAGGGTGGTGGTGCGTGGTGGCGAGGGTGGTGGTGTAGGCGCAGGAGGTTGGCTATCTGACTGCAATCCAATGGTGTGTGTCTCGCCACGTCGGTTCGGACACTTAATTCCTTCCATTCGAAGTTTCGCCAGACTGGTATTTGAGTTTTGAAGTGTCGTCTCTCTCTCTCTCTGGCTCTGGCTCTGGCTCTGGCTCTCGCTCTCTCGCTCTCTCTCTCTCTCTCTCTCAAGGACCTACGATAATTTCACAGACTACCAAGATATAATTGTGTGTGAGTGTGTGCTTTGATATTTGCCTGCCACGCAAGTCTGTCGTTGTATGATACTCGTAACAAAAAGTAATTCTCGAAGCCTCTGAATTCACGTGCGAATCAATAATAATCGTAAAAAAAACAGATACCAATTGTTCCATATTTATTCATTCATACATACATGATCGATACATTTGTAAAAGATCAGTTTTAATATCCTCTTATGGCTTGAAATTAAATTATAATATAAGAAAACTGTTGCACATTTTACGCACTGCGCTTCCTACAGGCTGTACACATTTGTGCACCTTTTACGCACTGCGCGTCCTACAGGCTGTACACATTTGTGCACATTTTACGCACTGCGCGTCCTGCAGGCTGTACACATTTGTGCACATTTTACGCACTGCGCGTCCTGCAGGCTGTACACATTTGTGCACATTTTACGCACTGCGCGTCCTGCAGGCTGTACACATTTGTGCACATTTTACGCACTGCACATCGTGCATTTGTGCAGGGTATGAATCACAGATGTCCAGTGTTGAGCACATAGTCGCTCATAACGTGGTAGCGGGAGCACTTGGTGGCCCGCGTGCTGAGGCCACGGCCGTATCGGTCTACGGTCATAGCCACTTGGCAACACTGGACCAAAGATTAATGTCTATTAGAAAATTACTATCAAAAGTAAGAATTTGTTAGATCCGTAAAATATCAAAGAAACAATTAGTGTCATTATACATGACTTAATGAAAAAAATCGCAGTTATATAATGAAAACGAATAACAAAATAAAATCAGTGTCCTATACATAGAAAGTTTCTTGAGGAAACTGCATAGGAAGAAAATGTAATCTCCTCGTCTTCCTCCTCCTCAACATCCAACTATCACCATCGATGGTGGTGATGGCGGTGGTGGCTTGTGGTGGTGGTGGTACCCATGGTGGTGTGGGTGGTGGTGGTGGCCCGCTGCTAGGCCCATCGCCATGCCCAGGCCCACGCCCATGCCCATGCCAGGCCCCTGGGGAGGCAGGAAGGTCAGGTCAGGTCAGGTCAGGTAATACATAACTCAAGCAAAAATAACAATAACATTAAAAGATATGGTGAATATTTATTAGGCCAAACAGCGACACAACTTCTCTACTAAACTCCCATACAGGAAGGAGGAGTGTTCGTCTGCCTCATCACTACGTGCATCATTACCCCCCCCCACCTTCTTGCCCCCCCATTCCCCCACCCCCCCTGTGTGACCCTTGGGACTGGGTGTCACGTAAAGGGGATACGTATGTCACCGGGGGGGGGGGGGGGGGGGACCAGGTTGGTGCAGACAGACGTGTGTGTGTGTGTGTGTGTGTGTGTGTGTTATGCCTCGTGTGATCAACCATAATTTCAACCTTGCATTACAAACATACCATCAGCAAACAAAATATTGATGGTCGTGTACAGTAATACTATAAATGCATATAGTGATGAAAGGCCTTGTGACAGGGACTCGTTTATATCATTGCGTCTCATGAATAGAGTGACCTTCGTGAAATATTATTGATAACTACCATATATGCATCAGGAAAAGTAAACCAATAGTAGAAGTTCT
>JACEEZ010015741.1:62500-65000 GCA_016584305.1 Chionoecetes opilio
AAATAGGAGGAGGGAGACAGAGGGAGGGAGAGGAGTATTTTGATATATCATTTTATTTAATTACACAGAGCAAGAGGAGAAGGAGAATGAGGAAGAGATGGAAGCAATTTCAGGTAGTTCATCCAGGTAGTGCAAATAGTGCTTTCAGTATATAATTGTGACATATTTGCTTTGTTCCCTGTGGCGTTTTTGTACTGCGACCACCATAGCAAATAAGTGTTGGAGAATAAGAGTGACTTCTAAATCACGTAGCTTCCAACACCACGTATATAGCTACAGAAGATTGATTTCCTTATAAAGTATTACCTGTTACCGAGCTCCCCGATCTACTTTTTATATATCATCATCATTACCGACATCATTACCGCAGATAACACCAAAGTCGCCAGGACAACGTTTTTTTCGATGTAGGGTGGGTTGGGGATGTACCGTACACTTTTTTTTTTTTAAATCAGGAAAAGAAAAATTGAGTGAAATCTGATTTTTTTTATTATGTATTACAAAATATAAGATATGGACTACATTATGTGTAAGGCACAACTCTGGCAACATGATAAAAGCAACTGAAAAATAGGCCCGAAAAAAAAAACTAAAAACGTACGGACCATCCCTAGGTGAGGACGCTCCATACAAAGATATTTATCGATAAGTAAAAAAAAAAAATTGAAAATAAAAAAATCAAGCACAGTTGCATTAGGGCAACACATTTCATGAAATGGACCCTAGTGATGAAATCAAATCAATTTATATTAGCAATATAATAGTGCAAGCAATTTTAATCAATTAAAAAGTGAAAGTAAAAAAAAGTGAAAATAAATTTTGACTTTGAAGTTCCTGGATTTTTTTTTTTTAATATATATTTGCAATCCTATTAATACTTTCATTACCCTACATAATGTACTTAATCATGGAAGTGCTTCTGTAGCACTTCCAGAAGGGAAACATAAATTAATAATTATTTATAATAAATGCAGATGATTTAATGCAATATTTGGCATATTTTAATTTGATTGAACTTAACACTGCTTGGAATTACCTTTAGAATGTAGATATAGGCCTATAGCCTAGTTTCATTAGGCTACACAATCTTGACAAGCATGGATGGAAGCATGGAAACATACTGGTAAAACACCACAAGGATTATGAACAGATGAATGAAATCACTAATGTGATAGGTGTCACTATCTAATATTATGTTGCTGCAACCTACTTGACATTATTGAAAACACATAACCCATACCAGAATTTTAAATTTTTTGTTTACACTGTGGATTTAAAAACCACACTGTACGAAGTGTCCACATGACGCCATTCACATGTAAACCAACATTTCGGATCGTTCGTGTGGCTGGAATGTCTTTATATCCCTTTGGTACATCACAACTGAACACATTTCGATACTTAATACCTTACCCCCACACTGCTGGCATATTCATAAACACAAGAGACCATGAAATGGAGGCCAAATATTACATGGGACATGCCAAAAACAACAAAACTCACCTCTAAAATTATCCAAGCGCCGACCATCCAAATCTCTCCCGCTCAGCTGATCGAACCCCTTTTCTCTTACTACATTTATACGGTAACTATCCTAAACCTATAAATATGGCCAAGGGAGCATTTGTACGTTACATCCATATGTACGGTATCTCCCCAACCCACCCTACAGACGTCTGATGGCGTTAATACTTACATTTCTACATCCATGATTTCAGGAAAGTTAGAAGGGACTATCTGGAGAGTCTTTGTCATTTTGTGTCTTCATCTGTGTCATATTATGGCTATAAATGAACAAATTACAAAAATAAAACCGAGTGGCGACGTTGATAACGGGCTACATTAAAGTCGCCATCTAGTGTTTATGTTTAGAGTGTCCTCCCGCCGTCGTCGTCGCCCGAAAAAAAACCGAGTAGTGAAATTTGAAACCGTATATACTTGCAGATACAAAGCATAAAACAACGCTGAAACAGGGTAGATTATACAGTCATGATATAAACTACTGTGTATCATCTACAGTGGCACATAAAAATCAGTAGTGGTGCTATAATTCGTAATATATGGCGGCTGGCGACATTATTGCAGCTGGCGACTATAGTGTTATCTACGGTAGTACTTTCATTATATAATTGTGACATATTTGTTTGTTCCTTGTGGGGGTTTTTGTACTGCGACCACCATAACGATTTACAGTGTTGGAGAATAAGAGTGACTTCTAAATATTTCCAACATCACGTACGTAGCTACAGAAGATTGATTTCCTTATAAAATATTATCTGTAACTGAGCTTCCCGATCTATTTTTCATACATCATCATCATTAGCCTTGTATTGATATAATGACATGTCCAAAGCAAGTGAATCAATCAACAAACTATTATAAATGATGAAATTGTGAGTACTGGTGAGACTAATAGTAATGTCCCCCTTTAGCTACAGAAGATTGATTTCCTTATAAAATATTACCTGTTACTGAGCTTCCCGATCTATTTTTCATACAT
>JACEEZ010015741.1:82500-87500 GCA_016584305.1 Chionoecetes opilio
ATATTTTCTCATTTTTTCGTTAATATTTTCTCATTTTTTCGCTTATATTTTCTCATTTTTTCGTTAATATTTTCTCTTTTTTTCGCTTATATTTTCTCATTTTTTCGTTAATATTTTCTCATTTTTTCGCTTATATTTTCTCATTTTCCTCATTTTTTCGCTTATATTTTCTCATATTTTCGCTTATATTTTCTCATTTTCCTAATTTTTTCGCTTATATTTTCTCATTTTTTCGCTTATATTTTCTCATTTTCCTCATTTTTTCGCTTATATTTTCTCATTTTTTCGCTTATATTTTCTCATTTTTTCGCTCATTTTTCGCTTATTTTCTCATTTTCCTCATTTTTTCGCTTATATTTTCTCATTTTTTCGCTGATATTTTCTCATTTTTTCGCTGATATTTTCTCATTTTTTCGCTTATATTTTCTCATTTTTTCGCTTATATTTCCTCATTTTTTCGCTTATATTTTCTCATTTTCCCGCTTATATTTTCTCATCTTTCCGCCTATATTTTATAATTTTTTCTACTTTTTTATTTCCTTATATACTTGTAAATATAATACAAAACCTTTAGATGTTGATATTACCCTTCCGTCCTCTGCTTTCTCTCTCTCTCTCTCTCTCTCTCTCTCTCTCTCTCTCTCCTCTCTCTCTCTCTCTCCCCTCATTTCCCCTCTTTTTCCACTTCCTCACTGTTTCCTCCCCCAATTTTCCCCTCTCCACCTTCACCCTGTCACCCTGTAGTTTCATTTTCCCCTCCCCCCCTCATTTCCCCTCCCTCTGCCCCTCTCTATCTCCTCCCTCCTTCCTTCTCCCTCCCTCCCCTCATTTCCCCCTCTCCTCCCTCCTTCCCTCATTTCCCCTCCTCTTCCCCTCTCTCTACACCCTCCTTCCTCTCATTTCCCCTCCTCTTCCCCTCTCTCACCCCTCCTTCCCTCTCCCTCCCTCCCCTCATTTCCCCTCCTCTTCCCCCCCTCTCTCACTCCTCCCTCCTCCCCTACCCCCCTCCCTCCCCTCATTTCCCCTCCTCCTCCCCCCTCTCTCACTCCTCCCCCCCCCCCCCCTTCCTCCCCTCCGCTTCCCTCCCTAACTCAAATATTAATCAGACTTTTGAAATTAATCTTTAGTAGCTAGAATAATATTTGTTTCCCTTCTTTCTTGTCATATTTTCAGTCTTGTTTATTTTAGCTTATTTTAGTTTGTGGTTCGAGAGAGAGAGAGAGAGAGAGAGAGAGAGAGAGAGAGAGAGAGAGAGAGAGAGAGAGAGAGAGAGAGAGAGCACCTTCGCCTCTCACTCAGCAAAATTTCCTTTGTGTGTTGCTGTGTTGGAAGGGTTAAAGGTCAGAAAGAGCTCTCTCCCTCTCTCTCTCTCTCTTCTCTCTCTCTCCCCCTCTCTTCTCTCTCTCTCTCTCTCTCTCTCTCTCTCTCTCTCTCTCTCTCTCTTCCCACGCTGTCATTGTTACTGTGCTACATTCCTCCCTCCATACCTCTCCCTCCTTTCCCACGATTACTCTCTCTCTCTCTCTCTCTCTCTCTCCTCCTCTCTCTCTCTTCTCTCTCTCTCTCTCTCCCCTCTCTCCCCCTCTCTCTCTCTCTCTCTCTCTCTCTTCTCTCTCCCCTCTCTCTCTCTCTCTCTCTCTCTCCCCTCCTTCACCGTCCTTCACACTCCTCTCGTTTTTGTTTTTTCTTCTTCCCACATCCCTTCTTTCCCTCCTTCTCTCCCTTCCTCTTACTTCTACTTACGTCACCCTCTTCACTGTTTCTTTGGACTGTACACACACACACACACACACACACACACACAACACACACACACACACACACACCACACACACACACCACACACACACACACACACACACACACCACACACACACACACACACACACACACACACACACATACGTTCTTTGATTCTCCTCTACCTCCTTCTCCTCCACCACCACCTCCATCTCCTCCTTCATCTTCATCTCGTCCTCCTCCTCCTCCTCCTCCTCCTCCTCTCCTCCTCCTCCTCCTCCTCCTCCTCCCTCCTCCTCCTCCTCCTCCTCCTCCTCCTCCTCTCCCTCGCTCAAGTCTAAGTAAAAAGTGTATGCTATTTCAATGTGTAAATGTTTCTTTTCTCTCTCTCTCTCTCTCTCTCTCTCTCTCTCTCTCTCTCTCTCTCTCTCTCTCTCTCTCTCTCTCTCGTCTCTCTCTCTCCTCTCTCTCTCTCTCTCTCTCCTCTCTCTCTCTCGTCTTCTCTCTCTCTCTCTCTCTCTCTCCTCTCTCTCTCTCTCTCTCTCTCTCTCCTCACTTTCAGTCTTTTACCCGCGTGTAAAGTTTTAGGGAGGAAACCTTTTTTACGGTGCAAGTTTGGGGAAGGGTCTGAGAGAGAGAGAGAGAGAGAGAGAGAGAGAGAGAGACTTCCTTCCTTCCTTCCTATTATCCTTTGCTGCTTCCTTTATTTTCTTCTTTTTCTCTTCAGTTTCTTCTTCAATTTATGTAAACTTGTATTTTCTCTTCATTCCCTCCCTGTTCCTTCCTTTCCTTCCTTCAGTCTCTCCCTGTTCCCTCCTTTTCCCTTTCCCTTTATTCCCTCCTTTCCTCCCTTCATTCCCTCCTTTCCTCCCTTCAATTCCCCCTTTTCCTCCCTTCATTCCTTCCTTTCCTCCTTTCCTCCTTCATTTTCCCTTCCTTTCCTCCCTTCATTCCCCCCCTTTCCTTCCTTTCATTCCCCCCCCTCTTCCCTTCTTTCCTCCCCTTTATTCCCTCCTTTCCTCCCTTCAGTCTCTCCCTGTTCCCTCCTTTCCTCCCTTCATTCCCTCCTTTCCTCCCTTCATTCCCTCCTTTCCTCCCTTCATTCCCTCCTTTCCTCCCTTCGTCCCCCTCCCTGTTCCCTCCTTTCCTCCCTTCATTCCCTCCTTTCCTCCCCTTTATTCCCCCCTTTCCTCCTTTCCTCCCTTCATTCCCTCCTTTTCCTTCCTTTCATTCCCTCCCCTCTTCCCTTCTTTCTGCACCTTCATTCCCTCCTTTCCTCCCTTCATTCCTCCTTTCCCTCCTTCATTCCCTCCTTTCCTCCTTTCCTCCCTTCATTCCCTCCTTTCCTTCCTTTTATTCCCTCCCCTCTTCCCCTTTTTTTCCTCCCTTCATTCCCTCCTTTCCTCCCTTCATTCCCTCCTTTCCTCCCTTCATTCCCTCCTTTTCCTCCTTTCCTCCCCTTTTATTCCCTCCCTTTCCTTCCTTTCATTCCCTCCCTCTTCCTTCTTTCCTCCCTTCATTCCCTCCTTTCCTTCCTTCATTCCCTCCTTTCCTTCCTTTCATTCCCTCCCCTGTTCCCTCCTTTCCTCCCTTCATTCCCTCCTTTCATCCCCTCTTCCCTCCTTTCCTCCTTTCATTCCCTCCCCTCTTCCCTTTCCTCCCTTCATTCCCTTCTTTCCTCCCTTCATTCCCTCCTTTCCTCCCTTCAGTCTCTTCTATTCTCCTCTTCTGACTCTTCTATTCTCCTCTTCTGACTCGTTTACTAGGTTTTCCATTTCCTCTTTCACATTCATTCCTCCCTTTATCTCATTCTGCGAAATTCAAACGCTTCTATTTTCAGATCTCTCTCTCCCCTCTCTCTCTCTCTTCTCTCTCTCTCTCTCTCTCTCTCTCTCTCTCTCTCTCTCTCTCTCTCTCTCTCTCTCTCTCTCTCTCTCTCTCTCTCTCTCTCTCTCTCTCTCTCTCTCCTTTTTCTTTTCTTTTCTCCCTTCTAGCATCGCATCCTCTTTCCTTGCGATTTATTTTTTTGTTTTTATTTTTATTTTCACTACTTTTACTGCATTTGTTTTACTCCTCTCTCCTCCTTTACTTCTCTTCCTTCCTTCCTTCCTTCCCCAAATGATTATCCTGATTTGTCTCCTTCCTTCCTTTCCTTCCTTCCTTCCTTTCCTTCCTTCCTTCCTTCCCTCCCTTTTTTTTAACCAGTCCACTCCTTTCATTCCTTCCTACCTTCCTTCCTCTTTCCTTCCCTCTCCTTTCTTCCTTCCTTCCTTCCTTCCTTCCTTCCTTCCTTCCTTCCTCCCACCTTCCTTTAGTTTTATCCAGTCCACTCCTTTCCTTCCTTCCTGCCTTCCTTCCTCTTTCCTTCCTTCCTTCCTTCCTTCCTTCCCTTAGTTTTAACCAGTCCACTCCTTTCCTTCTTTCCTTCCTTCCTTCCCTCCCTTAGTTTTAACCAGTCGAATCTATCCCTACCTTCCTTCCTTTCTTCCTTCTTTCCTTCCTTTCTTCCTTCCTTCCTTCCTTCCTTCCTTCCTTCCTTCCCTTAGTTTTAATCAGTCCACTACTTACTTTCCTTCCTTCCTTCCTTCCTTCCTTCCTTCCTTCCTTCCTTCCTTCCTTCCTTCCTTCCTGCCTTCCCTTAGCCAGAATCATTAATATTCCTTCTCATTATTGTCTAATTTGCATACTTATCAAAGGAAGATATTGAAGGTAATGTAGCGGGGGTAAATACTCTCTCTCTCTCTCTCTCTCTCTCTCTCTCTCTCTCTCTCTCTCTCTCTCTCTCTCTCTCTCTCTCTCTCTCTCTGACACACATATCAGCAAAAAACGAGCATTTGAATGATTGAATAGAAAAAATAGAAAAAAAATAGGAATGAAATTATAAAAGCGATAAAAATAAGCCGTGTAAAAATACGTCATGGCAAGTAAAGGTGTGTGTGTGTGTGTGTATGTGTGTGTATGTGTGTGTGTTAGTATGATAAGTCACATGTATTAATTAAGGTTTCTAAGTATCCTCCTCCTCCTCCTCTTCCTCCTCCTCCTCCTCCTTTCCCCCTCCTCCTTTCCCCTCCTCCTCCTCCTCCTCCTCCTCCTCCTCCTTCCTCCTCCTTCTGACACGGTAGCAACATTTAGGATTTAATTATCCAGGTAACTGCATCCTTAACGTTTACCTGAGCTTGAAGGAGGGAAGGAAGGAAGGGAAGGAGGGAAGGCAGGAAGGGAGAGAAGAAGGGAAGGAAAGGAGAGAAGTACGGAAGGAA
>JACEEZ010015741.1:90000-100000 GCA_016584305.1 Chionoecetes opilio
TCCTCCTTCTCTTCTTTCTCTCCTACTACTCTTCTTCTTTCTCGTCCTTCTTTCTCTCCTCCTTCTCTTCCTTCTTTCTCTCCTCCTTCTCTTCTTCTTTCTCCCTTCTTTCTCTCCTCTTCTTCTTTCTCTTTCTTCTACTACTCTTCCTTCTCTTCTCCTTCTCTTCTTCTTTCTCTCCTTCTCTTCTTTCTCTTCCTTCTTCCTTCTCTTCCTTCTTCCTTCTCTTCCTTCTACTACTCTTCCTTTCTCTTCCTTACTATCCATCATCATCCTTCCCTTACTCTATTTCTCCTCCTACTCTTCCTCATTTTCCTTCTCTTCCTTCGCATCATCTTTCTTCCCCTACTCTATGTTTCCTCCTGCTCTTCCTCTTTCTCTTCCTCTTTCTCTTCCTCTTTCTTGAATCTGAAAAGGAATATATTTTCCATTTTCTTTCCTCTATTGTTTTTTATCATCTCTTATTATCGCTTTCCTCCCTTTTTTCTCCTTCCTTCCTTCCTTCCTTCCTTCCTTCCTTCCTTCCTTCCTTCCTTCTTTTCTCACATCTCTTCCCTATCACCACATTTCCTTTCTTTCCTATTTTTGCTCCCTTATCTTTCTTGTTTTTCGCCCTTCCATTCTCTCTCTCTCTCTCTCTCTCTCTCTCTCTCTCTCTCTCTCTCTCTCTCTCTCTCTCTCTCTCTCTCTCTCTCTCTCTCTCTCTCTCTCTCTCTCTCTCTCTCTCGTGAGTGAGTGAGTGAGTGAGTGAGTGAGTGAGTGAGTGTGTGTGTGTGTGTGTGTTTGTGTGCGCTACTGAAGCTATCACTACAAACAGAGAGCTTCACAGAGAGGTGTCACTCGGGCCGCGCCATTTTGGATTTTGAACAGGTGGCGCCGCTATGCGGATGGTGCAATCCGTCAAAAGTGTCACAATGCTTATATCATTACTGTGCACGGTGTTGTGCCTTTTCAATACCCTAAGACCCAAATATTTGTAGTATTACGTTAAAATAATGAACTGAAGTAGTTACAGGGTTTCCAGAATTGGGAGTTCCCCTAAATTTTTTTTGGGGGGGGGTTAAAAGTGTCAAAATGCTTATATCATTACTGTGCACGGTGTTGTGCCTTTTCAATACCCCAAGACGCAAATATATGTAGTATTAAGTTAAAATAATGAACTGAAGTGGTATTGATGGATGGATTTTTTTTTTATTACACCTTTTGTTCCTTTTGTATTTCATAGCGAAGCCCCGTCACTCCAATAACTTGTCTCCAATCTCAATACCCTCTCCCTCCCACACACATTTTGTTTTGGCTGAAGTCAAAATGAGTGGGTGGTGATGGGTAATGGGTGAGTGAATGGGTGAGTGAATGGGTGGGGGGTAATGGGTGAGTGAATGGGTGGGGTGATGGGTAATGGGTGAGTGAATGGGCGTGGGGTGATGGGTAATGGGTGAGTGAATGGGTGGGGTGATGGGTAATGGGTGAGTGAATGGGCGTGGGGTGATGGGTAATGGGTGAGTGGAGGAATTCCCTCCCTTCATTGATTCCTTATTTCTTTCCTCGTCAGTTCCTCTTCTGACTCTCTTTATCCCTCCAATTTCTTTCTTATTCCGCCTTTCCTTCTCTCATATCTCATTCCTTCCCTCTCTCCCACCTTCCATTATCACCCCATCATCACAAAAAGGAGGAGCGATTCCCCCTCTATCTGCACGGGCGACTGTCAGTGCGTGCACCAACCGCTAGGATCGCTGTCGTCCATGAAATCAAAATGGCGCGCCATGTTATATCGCCCGAGTGACACTTCTGGGTACAGCTCTCTGCTACGAGTATATCCTCCTCCTCCTCCTGCTCCTCCTCCTCCTCCTCCTCCTCCTCCTCCTCCTCCTCCTTCTTTACTGCTTCCTTGTATCACCTCTCTGCTTCTGTCATTCTCTTTCCTCTTCCTAGATAAACCTCATCTCATCCCCTTCTCTCCTTCTCCTCTCGTGCATTCACCTCCCCCTCCCCCTCCTCCCTCTCCTCCCCCCCTCTTCACACGCATGAATTCCCCCCTCCCCCCCACATATCCTCATTGGAATTCTGTGCTTCCTTCTCCATCCCTTCTTCACCTTTATCTTCCTCTCTCTCTCTCTCTCCTCCCTCTCTCTCTCTCTCCTCTCTCTCTCTCTCTCTCTCTCTCTCTCTCTCTCTCTCAGCCTATTTTCACGTCCATTTCCACTGATTTCATGTGTATATACGTATGTATGTGTATATTTATGTATGTATAGAGCACCAAGGAGGGTCTGTTATGTATAAGATATGTATAGGATGCATATATCACTTATTACCACGTGTACATAAAACCCTAGATATTTTTTATTGATTAACGCCTTCACGCCCAGATCTTTCCTTTGCTATAAAAAAGTTGTCTGTTGTTAGCCATAAAATTACGAAAAGAAACTAAATCTACCAAATTAGTTAGTGCACAAGGATACAAAACAGGTCATAGCTATAAAATATTGCTTGTAGTCACTACAAATCGTCTAATGGTACCCAGATTACTATGAAAATTACGTTCTGGATTCTCGAGGGTTAAACAAATAAAACCCTAATTTTTTTTTTTAGTTGACAGAATAGTGTAACGTTATATCGAATTATCTTTTCTTTTATCATGTCTATATCCGCTCCCTTATGCTTCAGCTTAATATTGAAAGCATTAAGAAAGAAAGAACAAAAAGTAGTCGTAGTCGTTTACCAAGGAAATAACGTCTTTTTTATTCTTTTTTTTATGCTCTTTTTGATTTATTCCCTTCTTTTTAATTTATTCCCTTTCTTTATAATTTATTCCCTTTCTTTTTAATTTATTCCCTTTCTTTTTAATTTATTCCCTTTCTTTATAATTTATTCCCCTCTTTTTAATTTATTCCCCTCTTTTTAATTTATTCCCCTCTTTTTTATTTATTCCCCTCTTTTATTTATTCCCCTCTTTTTTATTTATTCCCCTCTTTTTTATTTATTCCCCTCTTTTTAATTTATTCCCTTTCTTTTTAATTTATTCCCTTTCTTTTTAATTTATTCCCTTTCTTTTTAATTTATTCCCTTTCTTTTTAATTTATTCCCTTTCTTTTTAATTTACTCCATTTCTTTTTTATTTATTCCCTTTCTTTTTAATTTATTCCCTTTCTTTTTAATTTACTCCATTTCTTTTTTATTTATTCCCTTTCTTTTTAATTTATTCCCTTTCTTTTTAATTTATTCCCTTCTTTTTAATTTATTCCCTTTCTTTTTAATTTATTCCCTTTCTTTTTAATTTATTCCCTTTCTTTTTAATTTATTCCCTTTCTTTTTTATTTATTCCCTTTCTTTTTAATTTATTCCCTTTTTAATTTATTCCCTTTCTTTTTAATTTATTCCCTTTCTTTTTTATTTATTCCCTTCTTTTTTATTTATTCCCTTTCTTTTTTATTTATTCCCTTCTTTTTTATTTATTCCCTTCTTTATAATTTATTCCTTTTCTTTATAATTTATTCCCTTTCTTTATAATTTATTCCCTTTCTTTTTTATTTGTTCCCTTTCTTTATTATTTATTCCCTTTCTTTATAATTTATTCCCTTTCTTTTTAATTTATTCCCTTTCTCTTATTTCAGTTTTTAAAATTCTCTTTTTAACTAAACAGTATTAGTCTAACATTACGTAACATTGAATTATCTGTTGTATTATCAGGTCTATTTCCGCTCTCTTATATGTCAGCTTAATATTGAAAGCATTAAGAAAGAAAAAAAAGAAAAAAGTCGTGATCATGAATATTTACCGTTATGAAAATTTGCCATTCTATTATAATCTCCAGGAAAAAAAATGAAAATAGAAACAAAAGCTTAATTCGTATAACGTTATCTAGCTTTTAGTGAGTATTTGGGTCGCTTTGAAGAGGCCCCTTAAGCTTAACGGCGCAGTGTTATTAGGCATATATGAGGGTTATCAAAGAAATATGAGGGTTATGAGTATCTATAAAGACTGTCAGGCAGATGTAAGGTTATGAGGCAGGTTTAAGGTTATGAGGCAAGTATGAGGTTATGAGGCAAGTATGAAGGCTATAAGGCAGATATAATGCTATGAGGTAGGTGCATGAGGGTTATGAGGCAGGTGTTATGAGGTAGGTGCTATGAGGGTTATGAGGCAGGTATTATGAGTGTTATGAGACAGGTATTATGAGGGTTATGAGGCAGGTGTGAGGGTTATGAGGCAGGTATGAGAGTTATGAGGCAGGTATTAGGGTTATGAGGCAGGTTATGAGGCAGGTATGAGGGTTTATGAGGCAGGTATTATGAGGGTTATGAGGCAGGTATGAGTGTTATGAGGGAGGTATTATGAGGGTATGAGGCAGGTATAGGAGGCATTAGAAGGGTTGATGAGGTTAATTATGTCTCCTCATATTTTTCCTCATGCACTCATTAGGTTTTAGAGAACTACTTGTGCGTGTAATGAAGCAATGACATTTACTGAAGGGGGAAAGAAAATGAGAGAGAGAGAGAGAGAGAGAGAGAGAGAGAGAGAGAGAGAGAGAGAGAGAGAGAGAGAGAGAGAGAAGGGGGGAGAAAGATAGAGGGAGGTTCTAGTTTTAATGGCTAGCTAATATGAATCACACTCTTCAATTAAAATCATGTATAACTAACCAGTAATTAGATTAAATTGCCTCGTTAATATTTGTGATGTGTAATACGTAGTTAGTGTATGTATGTGTGCAGCTGTGTGTGTGTGGGTGTGTGTGTGTGTGTGTGTGTGACTGTATGTGTGTGTGCAGCTGGGTGTGAGTGTGTGACTGTGTGTGACTGGGTGTTTGTGTGACTGAGTGTTTGTGTGACTGTGTGTTTGTGTGACTATGTGTGTGTATGTGTGTGTTTGTGTGTGTGTGTGTGTGTGTGTGTGACTTGTGTGTGTGTGTGTTTGTGTGACTGTGGGTGTGTGTGTTCTATATTTAGTTCACGTCTGCTTCTACTTTCGAACTCTCTTGAATACATTAAGTTTATTTTCCTTCTGTTTTTGCACCCTCTGCTGCAGCTCTTTATGATATCGTGTTGTGGCGTGAGTCATAGTATCCGAGGCTTGTCTTGATACGTGAAGGATACGGGTATGTAGCTCGCCACACGCTAACCACTCGGCCTCTCGCTTTCATTAGGCAGCCACTTTATATTGGGAGGACACTTTTTGATATATATTAGACAGACTTTATAATGGGAGGACACTTTTTCATATATATTAGACACTTTATAATGGGAGGACACTTTTTCATATATATTAGACACTTTATAATGGGAGGACACTTTTTCATATATATTAGACACTTTATATTGGGAGGACACTTTTTCATATATATATTAGACACTTTATAATGGGAGGACACTTTTTCATATATATTAGACAGACTTTATATTGGGAGGACACTTTTTCATATATATATTAGACACTTTATAATGGGAGGACACTTTTTCATATATATTAGACAGACTTTATATTGGGAGGACACTTTTTCATATATATTAGACAGACTTTATATTGGGAGGACACTTTTTCATATATATTAGACAGACTTTATATTGGGAGGACACTTTTTCATATATTAGACACTTTATAATGGGAGGACACTTTTTCATATATATTAGACACTTTATAATGGGAGGACACTTTTTCATATATATTAGACAGACTTTATATTGGGAGGACACTTTTTCATATATATTAGACACTTTATAATGGGAGGACACTTTTTCATATATATTAGACAGACTTTATAATGGGAGGACACTTTTTCATATATATTAGACAGACTTTATATTGGGAGGACACTTTTTCATATATATTAGACAGACTTTATATTGGGAGGACACTTTTTCATATATATTAGACAGACTTTATATTGGGAGGACACTTTTTCATATATATTAGACAGACTTTATATTGGGAGGACACTTTTTCATATATATTAGACAGACTTTATATTGGGAGGACACTTTTTCATATATATTAGACAGACTTTATATTGGGAGGACACTTTCATATATATTAGACAGACTTTATATTGGGAGGACACTTTTTCATATATATTAGACAGACTTTATATTGGGAGGACACTTTTTCATATATATTAGACAGACTTTATATTGGGAGGACACTTTTTCATATATATTAGACAGACTTATATTGGGAGGACACTTTTCATATATATTAGACAGACTTATATTGGGAGGACACTTTTTCATATATATTAGACAGACTTTATATTGGGAGGACACTTTTTCATATATATTAGACAGACTTTATATTGGGAGGACACTTTTTCATATATATTAGACAGACTTTATATTGGGAGGACACTTTTTCATATATATTAGACAGACTTTATAATGGGAGGACACTTTTTTCATATATATTAGACAGACTTTATATTGGGAGGACACTTTTTCATATATATTAAGACACTTTATAATGGGAGGACCACTTTTTCATATATATTAGACACACTTTATAATGGGAGGACACTTTTTCATATATATTAGACACTTTATATTGGGAGGACACTTTTTCATATATATTAGACACTTTATAATGGGAGGACACTTTTTCATATATATTAGACACTTTATATTGGGAGGACACTTTTTCATATATATTAGACAGATTTTATAATGGGAGGACACTTTTTTCATATATATTAGACAGACTTTATAATGGGAGGACACTTTTTCATATATATTAGACACTTATATTGGGAGGACACTTTTTCATATATAAGACACTTTATAATGGGAGGACACTTTTTCATATATATTAGACACTTTTATAATGGGAGGACACTTTTCATATATATTAGACAGATTTTATAATGGGAGGACACTTTTCATATATTTAGACACTTTATATTGGGAGGACACTTTTTCATATATATTAGACAGACTTTATAATGGGAGGACACTTTTTCATATATATTAGACACTTTATAATGGGAGGACACTTTTTCATATATATTAGACACTTTATAATGGGAGGACACTTTTTCATATATATTAGACACTTTATATTGGGAGGACACTTTTTCATATATATTAGACACTTTATATTGGGAGGACACTTTTTCATATATATTAGACACTTTATAATGGGAGGACACTTTTTCATATATATTAGACACTTTATAATGGGAGGACACTTTTTCATATATATTAGACACTTTATATTGGGAGGACACTTTTTCATATATATAGACACTTTATAATGGGAGGACACTTTTTCATATATATTAGACACTTTATATTGGGAGGACACTTTTTCATATATATTAGACAGATTTTATAATGGGAGGACACTTTTTCATATATATTAGACACTTTATAATGGGAGGACACTTTTTCATATATATTAGACACTATATTGGGAGGACACTTTTTCATATATATTAGACAGATTTTATAATGGGAGAACACTTTCATATATATTAGACACTTTATAATGGGAGGACACTTTTTCATATATATATTAGACAGACTTTATAATGGGAGGACACTTTTTCATAGATATTAGACAGACTTTATAATGGGAGGACACTTTTTCATATATATTAGACACTTTATAATGGGAGGACACTTTTTCATATATATATTAGACACTTTATATTGGGAGGTCACTTTTTCATATATATATTAGACAGACTTTATATTGGGAGGACACTTTTTCATATATATTAGACACTTTATAATGGGAGGACACTTTTTCATATATATTAGACACTTTATAATGGGAGGACACTTTTTCATATATATTAAACACTTTATAATGGGAGGACACTTTTTCATATATATTAAACACTTTATAATGGGAGGACACTTTTTCATATATATTAAACACTTTATAATGGGAGGACACTTTTTCATATATATTAAACACTTTATAATGGGAGGACACTTTCATATATATTAACCATGGAATTGATGAAAGGAAATTTTGGTACGGTACATAATCAATACCTCCATTGTTTTATTAGCGTTCATATTTCAAGGATAGAATTGTGAATGTTTTTTTCTTTTTAATCTTATAGGGCAAGAACACTTTTTTTAACCATGGAATTGATGAAAGAAAATTTTGGTACATAATCAATATCTCCATTTTTTTTAGCGTTCATATTTCAAGGATAGAATTGAGATTTTTTTTTTTTATCTTATAGGGCAAGAATACTTTTTTAAGGGGGGGAAGTGATATGGGATGGTACTACCGTAGATAACAGTCAAGTGCCAGGACAACGCATCTTTGTTATTTACAGACGTGTGGTGGCGTTAATACTTACATTTCTACATCCATGATTTCAGGAAAGTTAGAAGAGGCTATCTGGAAAGTCTGTGTCATTTTGTGTCTTCATCTGCGTCATATTAGGGCTATAAATGAACAAATTATAAAAATAATATCGAGTGGCGACGTTGTTATACCTACTACAGTAAAGTCACCAGCTAGTATATTAACCCAACAGTTGAGTCGCCACTCTGGGGAATTCAGGGAAATTAGAGGTAAAGTAAAACGTCTTTATATATATTAGCTGCGGAAGATGCTTGGATATAAAAAAAATCCTCTGCCAACGTGAAAACAAATTCTATTCAAGTTTGAAAGATCTGGCAAGTCTTGTGTCCTGTCGCCCGAAAGGTGATGAGCTACTGTCTGTCGTCGCGCCAAGAAAAACTTGAGAAGCAAAATGCGCAACAGTTATATTTGCAGATACAAAGCATAAAACAACGCTGAAACAGGGTAGATTATACAGTCATGATATAAACTACTGTGTAACATCTTCAGTGGCACATACAAATCAGTAGTTATGCTATAATTCGTAATATTTGGCGGCTGGCGACATGACTGCAGGTGGCGACTTGACTTATCTACGGTAATAAATAGAAAAGAAGGAAAAGTAAAATAGCAAAATACAATAATAAAAGTAAAATAGAAGATAAGGAGATTAAAAAATGTATATATTCATTATTCATTTATCAAAGCTGCTTAACATTCATACCGGGTCATATTTTAATGGCTTCCTTATGTCAAAAAAAACTGTTGGGGGTTTGGGGGAGTGCCCCATGGTGAAAATGCAAATTTTCATCGTACATTCCCAAAATTTTCATGTTTTGATGCCAAAAAGGTCCCAAAAATTTACGATAATTTACATTTTTCCCCCAAAGTTTTGGGGCTGTATCACGTTTCATTTTTTTTTTTTTTAAAATAAAAAAAAAAATATAATAATTGCAACTTTCCCTGGCAACCCTTGATGCGTAAAAAACCCTATTTTTGAAGGGTTTTTCCTGTACTCAAATTTTGAAAAATTTGATTTTGTTTTGCTGTAAATGGTTCTGGAGGGGTCTGGCATCGGTGCCACGCCCCTCAATACACCCACCCACCCCCCAAAAAAACCCCTCATTTGCCTTCTAGAGTCCAAGGGGGAAGGGGAGTTTTCTCCCGCCACCTTCGCCCCTTGACCCATTGTTTGCCCTTATTTTTGCCCCTACATTTTGAAAAAAAACATGGGAAAAGGTGCCGAAAATCAAAACTACAGAACAAAAAAAGGAACATAAAGAAAGCTGTAAAAAAAAAAAAAAAAAGAAAAAAAAGAAAAAGGAAAGAAAGGGAAAAAGGGGAGGGAAGGGAGCAGCCTACAGCGTCCCCCCACCCAACGCACAGCCACCCACCCCTTTGCCACCCCTTTTTTACCCCCCAAAAACACCACTGCCCCCTTTCATCTCCCCAAAAAAAAAGGAATTGGAGGTGGGAAAAACAGCGCAGACATTGTTCCCTTTCAAGGGAAGGGAGAAACATTTGAAGAAAAAGTTTAACCTACGAGAACTTTTCCCAACTTTTTGCGGGGCAGCCAATGTTAGGGCAAATTTTAAAAAGGTCCAGTTTGTAAACAAATCCTTGGTTTTAAACCCACCAAAAAGTGAGGCCCGGGGAACAAATGTCCCCCAGGGGCAAGGTTGATAAACCCCCCAATTCCCAAACCTTTTTGGTT